>QRFJ01005015.1:0-88386 GCA_006176705.1 Cocos nucifera | reverse complement strand
TTAGGATGCTAGGACATATTTTTTATAGAGCCTTAGTTCTTTCTAGCAATCCATTTTTGGTAGATGTACATGTCACATCTTTGATCTTTTTTTGATGTTTATTCTCATTGTAAACACTCTCTTGTAAATATCCTTTTGAAATCAATGAAGAAATTAAACTTTTATGAAAAATTTGGTATCTACTTGGATGAATGATATGTTTGATATTTTGATTAATTTATGTCTGGTTCACTCAATTGAAGCTTATATCTTTGTTTTATGCTTAATGTTAAAATGGCATTGCTTGCAAGACAAAAGAGAAGAAAATGTTAAAGAATAATTAATTAATTAAAAATGCTTTTGAATTTGATAATTTAAGTTTAAAGGTTAAATTCATGTTAAATATACTTGTTTTGAAAGAAAAATGGAAAGAAAAGTTAAAACATAAATTTATCCATCATTAATTATGAAAAATAGGAGAAGAAAATATTATTAAAATATTAAAAAAATAAATTTTTTAGTATTTACTCTTAAAAATAGAGGAGAGATTTTATCTAGCTTTGATTAAAAATTTTAATTAATTTATGTTGAAAAAATTGAATTTTGATCTTAAATTCTCAATCAATTACTTTATGATGTTCTTAATTTGAGCTTTCATGTAATTATTCAATTTGATTTATATGATTTGATTGCAAAATTATTCTTGACAATTGTACTAAATTTTTGAAACTAATTCATATATCTAAATATGATACTAAATTTTGATATGCCTTAAGAAATCTTTGTAAAATTATTTGTATCAAAGTTATTTTTATTCAAGAAGTGAATTTGAAAAAGTAACCCTCATTTGTTTCGATACTATCATTGACTTCCTTGATACATACTTGATACATGCTTTTTCTGAATTTAAATGATAGATTTTTATCAAGAAAAGAAAACAATGAATATTGAAGTGTATATTATGCTTGATTTCACTGCTCAACCTTTAAAAACCTCTATTCCTCTTAAAGCTTAAAAATACTTATTTAAAAATCTGATTAAAGAGTCATATTTATTTAGAAAGGGGGAGAGCTATTGGTATTTAAATTCAAGCTAATTTTTGAAAAGGAAAAGGATGTTTTAAGCATATTTTGAATCAAAAGATAAGTTTTTAAAGAAAGATGATTCATTTAAATTAATTTTCTGAATTTGATACATCTTTCATTTTAATACATTCTTAAATTTAATCCTATTGATTTTGATGATATTTTTTGATCCTTTCCATGAGCTTTTTGATATTGTCAAAATAGAAAAATTGATATTGAGTATATACTTAAAGAATTAATGCGTAAGGAACTCAATGAATTAATGTTTAAGATGAAACCTTAATCTAAATTATGATATTATTTTAAAATGAGTATATGAGATATATGCAATGAACTAAATAAAAGCAATGAACAAAAGATTAATTAAGAATATTTATGAAGTGTGCATTGATGTATTTAATCTATTATTTCATGATACATACTGGTAAAATGAATTGAAATACATTATTTACTTTTATTGTGCATATACTCAAAGTTTTGTCCTTATCAAAAAAGGGGAGATTGTTGATCAGATTGTTGATCCTAAGATTGATTTTGATGATTTCAAAATATTGATTATAGATGATACTAATCATGTAATTCAAGATTAAATGTAGGTCTTTCTGGGTAATCAAATTGAAGAAATAATCTATAGAAAAGATCTCCTCAAAAGTCACTAATTCAAGGACTTTAAAAAGAAAAATTAAGTTTCAGACTTAGTGGAGTTGACCTTAGAGTCAAAGGAGATGACCCCTTTACTAAAATAGGCCTTAAAATGAGTAATTTTAAGCTTTAGAAAGATTGGAGTAGTTGACTCAAGTCCTGTAGGAGCCGACTCTCTCCGAAGAAAATAGAGACTGCATTTTTCAGGATTGCCAATTAGAGTTGACCCAAGCAGAATTCGAGTTGACCTTAATAGTTGAACTGACTCCAGTACAGACGAGCCTCCTCTATTAGAGAAATATAGAGAATAGTATTTTTGGAATCCTGAGGTTGAGTTGACTTCTTGGTCATCTAAGCTGATTTGAAGCAAATTGGAGTTGACCCCTGAGAAATTGGAGTCAACCCCAATATCGAGACAGGCATAATGGTTAGTTTTCTGTAGCTCTTCAAACGGCCATTTCTTCACTCTAATGGCTAGTTCAAGACTTCCAATGACTAGAACTCCTTCTCTAGCCATCTCTAAGAATATTTAAGACTAGAGAATTAATTAAAAAGCAAGATTAAGGAAGATTAAAATAGAATTCATTTTTAGATTGAGAAAAACTCATAGCACATCAAAAAAAAAGGAAAAAGAGATGAACCAAGATTTAAATTCCAAGGGCTTTCAAAAGATATCTTCTCCAATATCTAACCCATCCCCTCAAGCTTCAAAGAAGAGAAAGCAAAGCTTCAAAGAGCCAATCCTTTAGCCTCATCTTTGCACCCAAAAGAGTTTAAATTATGCTTTTTTTTGTGCTGAAATTTTGCATCTTGTATTTTTTTGTTTTCTTTAAAAGTTTCTTTAGGATGAAAGAAACTTAGAGTTAGGCTCGTTCAAGCTCGAAATTGGATATTGCAGGTTTTAATTGGTGAATCTATAAAATCAATTAGATTGATTGTGAGTCAGAAAAATAATCAATGTAAAATTTTGGTTAGTGATTCCAGAAAATTAACTAAATTTATTTGTGAGTCTAGAAAAATAAATGCACTATAATTGGACTGATTGTAGTGAAATTTTTAAGAAATGCTTGGGGGGTAGACATTGGTGCAGGTTGCACCGAACCACTATAAATCTTTATATGTTTATTTTATACCTCTTACTCTATTGCTTTATATATCTTGCATGCTTTAAATTATTGTATTATTTGCTGAAATTATTTAACTCTTGATTAGCTTCATGTATAATTGATTCCACTGTATACACTACACAATCATATTAAGTTAAGTGAAGTATATAATTATTTAGAGCTTAATTTGACTAAAATTTTATAAGAATCCAATTCACCATCTCTCTTGGATTGCTACCTCTGGGCAATAATATATATATATATATGGAGTCATGATGCCTTGACCATTGTCCTTGGGATGCATCCTCAAAAATCCTATTAGGATCATCTAAAACACTGAGGAGAACCCCAATGACAAGTGGCATTGAGATCACCATAGAGAGCCAAGACAAAGCAATTTCATGTGGCACCAAGATCACCATGGAGAGCCAAGACAAAGCAATTTCATTAGTCTTCGACTGACCCTTAGCTCGGATCAAAGCCCACCTCCTAGTCAAAAGTCCTTAGATGATAAGGATAAAATTCTACGACCAATGCTGATAAGGATACATCCAGGGCAATAGCAAGACTATAAGAGGACCTTAGTCCACCGATCCATTCAGCCACAAGGACAATTAGTTAAAATCTTTCAACAAACTCTTAAAATGTGGGCACAACTCTCAACAAACACCCACGATTAATGATCTGAATTTTCTATCCTAATAGTCTATCAGATTCAAGCATAACAACCCATGATATCCCTTTATATAAAGAGGTAATAAAGGGACCCTCGAGGTAAGCTAAGCTAAGTTTAATTATGCTTGGTGAAGCTCCTACTTTCTCTCTTCTATTTTGCTCAAGCTCCAGCTAACTTAAGTATCAGAGAGTCCCTTGTTGGAGAAGCCCTGATGTGTATGGACTTCTTTTGTAGGTTTCTTTTGGTGCACCGATTTCTGGATTGGGATTTACCCTCAGCCACATCTGTGAGCATCGAAGCCTTGATGCAATAGTTTGGTGCTAGAGAAATGGTTCAGCAACCCAATTTGAAAAGAGAGAAAATGCCATCATGCAACTACTTTGCCACTTCTCGTCGACTATCCTCTCGACGAAGATAGGGTAGAGCTATCCAACTGTTCGCATCAAATGGGTTTGCACACTCTATGCAGTTACCCATAATAATCGATCCATAGCAATTCAGTGACCTAATCTATCAGGTCTAAGCACTGATTGATGTCATCTGGCATTTGTAGTAGATTATGGAGCAGCAACAACCTTCACAGCTTGCTCTCCAACTGCACCTTCCTAGCATAGTCATAGGAACCGTTCCTCGATTCTAGATCATGCTCCTCAGAGTATACACCAATTAGGTCCCATCGACCAATGATCATCTTCTCATCGAGGCTCCCACTGAGGCCTGACATCAATGCTCTCTAACCTCTTCCAATGGAGATTCAACTCCAACTTATTTTTTGCACTACCAAGAAAAGGACTTGAGTGAAAGTTTCAGGAGATCGAGCACTGCCTGACTGAGGTCCAGATCAGTGCTAGAGGAAACAACAAGGCCCTCAATTTCAAATCTCGACCATCAAGTGAGAAATTTAGAACTTATTAGGTCGGATTGCAGCTCTCAGCCGATTCATCTCTAGATTGGCTGAGAAGTGCCTTCCCTTCTTCAAGATGATAAGGCAAATGAAGACTTTCGTATGGTTGGATGAGTACCAAGCTACTTTTGAAGATATCAAATAGTACCTTAGAACCCCTCCACTTCTCTCCAAGCCAAAGGAAGGTAAGCAATTATCATTATATTTAGTTGTTTCACCTGACATGATTAGCTTGGTTCTGGTCTGAGAGGATGAGGAACTCAGAAGTTGTTTTGCTACATGAGCAAGATCCTTTGAGATGCAGAAACAAGGTACTCCAAGGCTAAAAAGATGATATGCAAACTCATTACTTCGGTGTGATGTGTTTGACCTTACTTCCAAGCCCACTCGGTGGTCATTTTAATCGATTAGCTTCTAAAGGTGGTCCTCTGAAGAACTGATACCTCTAGGCAAATGGCGAAGTAGGCAATTGGGCTCCAATAATTTGACATCAACTTTTTACCTTGGCATGCAATGAAGGCTTAGGTGTTGGCTGACTTCCTTGTAGAATGCACTATCCTAGGTGAGGGGGTATCCTTGACAAGATTCGAGGATGCCGAAGAGCCAACTATGATAGGATTCGAGGATGTCGAAAACTTTCTGCAATGGATTCTTCACATCGATGGAGCGTTGAATGCATAAGGATGTGGAGCCAGGCTTATTCTTGCAAGCTAGGATGAAGTTGTAACAGAGTACGCCCTCCAATTTGACTTCAAGGTCTCTAACAATGAGACTAAATATAAAGCCCTGATTATCAAACTTTGTCTCATAAAAGAGCTTGGAGTGAAGGACATCTAAGTCTTTTCTAACTCATAGCTCGTCATTGGACAAGTCCAAGGTGAGTATGAAGCCTGAGGTCCAATAATGATGAGGTATCCACAAAAACTCTAAGGAGATGTTGACAACCTTCCAAATGTTGGACATTCAACAGTTGCCCAGGTTAGAGAATGCTCGAGCTAATGCCCTCTCCCATCTCACCACTTTGCATTTGACCAACCATAATAGGTAAGACTTCATCGAGCATCTATAGATTTGAAGTATCAATAAGCCCACAGTTCTTCGAGTCGAACATGAGTCGAGTTGGAAGGATCCCATCATTAACTACTTGATCAAGGAAGAATTTCCCTCTAATCCCATTCAAGCTTGAGCAATCAAACAACAAGTATCATGGTACATATATCTTGATGGAAGACTTTACAAAAAACTCTTCTCCCTGTCTCTACTCTATTGTCTTCATCCTACTGAGGTAGACTATGCTCTTCGAAAAGTACATGAAGGCATCTACGGCAATCACTTGAGGAGCATATCATTGGCTTATAAGCTCATTTGACTAAGATACTACTGTCCAACCTTGCAGAAGGAGGCAATTGAGTTCATCAAGTAATGTGAGCAATGTCAAAATATACCAACATCCAAAGAAGGTCGGCAATCGAGCTCACATCAATCATTGCTCCTTGCTCTTTCACTATGTTAAGAATCGATATTCTCTGATAGTTCCCATAAGCAATTAGACAAACAAAGTTCATAATCATAGCAATTGACTACTTCGCCAAATAAATCAAAGCTGAATCCTTGGCATAGATTGTTGAGGCAAAAGGTCAAAACTTTATTTGGAAGTTGATCATCTATCAATTCAGACTTCCATGAGCTATTATCACCTACAACAGGCAACAATTTGACAATAAAAAATTTAAAGACTTCTGCTTGGATCTCCATATAGACCATAGGCTCACATCGATTGGACATCCATAGTCTAATGGAAAGGCTGAGGTGACTAATTACACTATCCTATAAGGGCTGAAGACTAGACTTGACCAAGTAAAGAAAATGTGTGTAGAAGAACTCTACAATATCTTATAGGCATGCCAAACAATACCTCGAATAGTAATTAGAGAAATTTTCTTCAACCTCACATTTGGAGCAAAGATAGTTATTCCTATTAAGATTGAGATATCGTCAATCAGGCTCGAGCTCTATGACGAGTAGGAGAATCCTAGTCGAATCTGAACAAGCTTGGATTTGTTTGAAGAAATAAGAGAAAGGACCGGATCAGGATGGCCTCATACTAGCAATGAGTGGCCCATTACTGCAACACTCGGATAAAAAAGAAGACTTTTTAGCTTGGTGATCTTATCCTAAGACAAGCCAAAGTGTCCAAGCCTATAGAACAGGAAAATTTGGCCCTGAATTAGGAAGGACCATACCGAATCATGGAGGTCATCAGATCTAGAGCATACAAGCTGGAGACTCTTAACATCACTTATCGAACATGGAACTCTGAAGATCTTCAAATGTGCTATTAGTAAGAAGTGTAATCAATTCACACTACTACAAAAAGGGTCTACGGTAGTATATACTATAGTAGTGGTTTTTAAAACCACTGCAATAGGATTTACAGTAGTGGTTAAAAAGAACTATTATCATAGTTCAACCTATAGCAGCGATTTAAAAGAATTGTTGTCATAGGTCCGATCTATGATAGAGGATACAAAGAATCCCTGCTATAGGTCCAACCTATAGCAGCGGTTTGGAATAACCGCTGCTATAGGTCGGACCTATGGTAGTGGTTACATTAACCACTGTCATTGGTTGGCTCTATGGTAGCGATTATAAAGAATCACTATCATAGGTTAGATCTATGGCAGTGGTTTAGCGTAATCGTTGTTATATATATTTTTTATATTTTTACTCTAAATATTATATAATTTTAAAATTTAATATCTATTTTCATCATTCATTATCTAAATAATTATCATTAAAGTATCATCATAAAAGATCATCTCGATCCAATGGCCCTAGCTTCATCGATCAGAAAAATTTAATTTCAATAATCATGAATGATGATGCGATAATCTGATAGATGAAGATCTTCAATCGATCCAATAATCTACAACGATGATCTCGATGATGTTTGTAGCATACTATCAAAGTTTCACTTCAATCAAATATCATTATCTTGATCAATTTAGTATAGGATAATTTTGATCGTTAAATAATAAACGAGTGATCAAAGAAGTAGACGACATTCGATTATGAGATAATTTTTTTATAAATAATATTGACTACTACTTTAATCATTTTTGTGGTGGTGATCATAAAATTTAACTCATGAATTTAAGAACGATCCAAAACCATACATCGCTTGATAACCATTCTTAAACTCCATTGGTAGTTATGCTCATGCTTTTGCAAAATCTGCTTAATGTGAACAGTTCATACAAAATTATTTAAATTTTACTATCATTGCCATATAAAACCATTAAAATTATAGAAAAAATCATTTAACTAAAAAATTATCTCATAATTGAACATCGTTTAGCCCTTTGATCGCTTATTTCTAATTTAACGGCCAAAATTATTTCTTACTAAAATAACCATGATAATGATATTCGATTGAAATAAAACTTTGATAGTATGCTATAAATGTCATCAAGATCATTGTTGTAGATTTTTGAATCCATCAGAGATCTTCATTTATCAAATCATCACATCATTATTTATGATCATCGAAATTCAATTTTTTTGATCGATGAAGCTAGGGCCATCAGATCGAAGTGACCTTTCGTGATGATACTTTAATGATAATTATTTAGATAATAAATGGTAAAGATGGATATTAAATTTTAAAATTATATAATATTTAGAGTAAAAATATAAAAAATTAATTTCTAAGCTATGGCAGCGGTTACTGAAAATCACCGCTATAGATCTATGGCAGCGATTTTCTAACCGCTGCCATAGAGCTATAGTAGTTGTTCGAAAAATACTACTGTAGGTTAGGTTAAAAATCCTCCAATTTAATTTTCCTCTCTCATGCACTCTCTCTCTCTCCCTCTCTCACCTCTCCCTACTCTCCACCGCTGATGAGACCCTGCCCCTCTCCTCCCCAGTCGATGCCATCCCTCTTCCCCCTCGACCACCCCGCCTCCAGATCGCCTCTCCCCCATGACACCCCCCATCCCGGCCTCCCCATCACCACCCCCCATCCCCCTCCCCCACCCCATCCCCTCCCCCCTCCTCGCGCCCCATCCACTCGGGCTCACCCGCCACAATCCCCGCCCCCCCACCCTCACCCGACCCCTGCCCCCACCCTCCCCGGTCGATCCCCCAATCCCCCCCCCCACTCCCACCCTCGTGCCACCCTCCCCATCACCGCGCACACCCCACCCCTAGCCTTCCCATCACCGTGCTCGCTCCCAACCCCCATCCCCGATTGCCCCTGCCTCTCGGCCCCTCCCCACCCCTCCTTGATCAATCCTCCAACCTCCGCCACCCCCACCTCCCGGGCCGCCCCTCCCCATCACCGTGCAACACCACCCCCTCCCCTGGCCTCCCCATCATGGCGGTCCTTCGGGCTGCCTCTCCCCTCTCTCTCTCTCCTCTTTCTCTCTTTTCCTCTTTCTCTTTCTTTCTCTATCTCACTATCTTGCTCTTATTTTACAGGTTACCTCTAGCGCCATCGCCAGCAATCCTCAAAGCTTTTTGTGCGACCCCTTATCCATAGTTATAGGTATAATTTTTTTAATTTTATAGTATTATTTATTAATCACTTATAATATTTATAATAATTTTTAAAATTTTTATAATAAATATTATAAATATTTATTATAAATATTATAATTATCTACTTACTATGGGTTATGCTGGTGGATAAGAGAACTTCTGCCAGTTGGTTTTGGACCGTATCGATGGGTTTTGGATGGGACCATGCCATTTTCGTGACTATGGACAGCCCTTAGGCCGTGCCAAGTCTGGGGCCATGGACGGCCCTTGGGCCATGCCATGTCAACAGTCGTGGATAGCCCTTGGACCATGTCGATCCATAAGAAAATCATCATCGATAGGTTCTAGACCGTGTCAATGATCGTGAGCTATGTCGGTCGTTAAGAGAATCCTCACCCCCACTGACAGGTTTCGGACCATGCTCATGGTCGTAGGCCATGCCGACCGCTAAGTGAACCCCCGGTCGCTAATAGAAGTAAAATTATTTGTTGCTCATCCTAATTATTTATGAATGTAATTCATATTATAGAATTTATTGCATAATATTTTCTGGGTGTTTATATCTTGTTACTTTATTTATTGCATTACTTAATGATAAACCCATCAATTGATTAGTGTACATAATCTCTGGCATCTGTACATTTATATATAATTGTATTGATGGAAGAATTATGTATGATGTTCAATTGATTGTCCAATTTGGATAGTTTAAAAATTATAAATAATTTTATAGCCGATTGCAGTAATCAAAAGGTATGCTAAAGATTTTGAATAAAATTTTGGATAGTATTTTTCTTTTATTCTTCCTACATGGGAGAACTAAGAGAAAATATTGTCAAAATTTAATTCGATCCCTATTGCATATCATTTGATTACTGTAATAAATCTATAGAATTAATAAATTTTTGAATGGGATAGGATCTATCTTTACCTATTAGTTGATGATAAGATGCATTTATTGCATATCTAAAAATGATATTTAATGTGAGTTCCACACATGATATTTATTTCGATCCCTATTTATGATGTATTGTTTATTTATAATGCATACTTGTTTATAATGCATTAGTATATATTGTAAGTTTCATGATGATTTAATTGTAGTGTCACTAATTTTTATAATGGATAAGGAGTGGATGAAGTTTAGTAGGCTCTCGTCAAAATATAAGACTGAACTTCAAAAATTTCTTAATTTTGCTATAGAAAAATTTGGAAACCATGAACTTATCTAATGTCCTTGTAAAAAGTGTATGGATGGACCGTGGCTACCTCGTCAAGATGTAAATAATCATCTCACTATTTATAGCTTTAAATCTGGTTATAAAATTTATTGGGATCAACATGGTAAGGGCAGGCTACAAGGAGATGATCAACATGATGGAAGAGTGGAACAAATGGTTTGTGATATTTTTTCATTTATTGGCCATAATGATAGTGCATCTACATCTATGCCTGATCCTATGGTTGGTAGAATGACAAATAGTGAGGATATAAAGAAGGTCTGCAAGTTGATGGAGGATACTAATATTTTGTTGTATCCCGAGTGTAAAAAGATGATGAAGCTTGAGCTTTTAATCTGGTTATACCATGCAAAATGCTCTAATGGATTCAATAATAATGGAGCGAATTGCATACTAAAGCTTTTAGGAGACATTCTTCTGAACAATGCACAAATCTCGAAGAATAATTATGAGGCATCGAAAATTATTGAATAATTGGGCTTTACTTATACTAAGATACATGCATGTTCTAATAATTGCATGCTCTACTAGGAGGAGGACAACCGAAATGAATGCACGAGGTGTGGTGTATCAAGATAGAAATATAATAAAGATGGCACATCGATTCGTCTATCTCAAAAGTTTATGTGGCATTTTTTTTTGATTTTGAGGCTATAAAAATTATTTATGTCAACAAAGACATCGAAGGACATGAGATGGCATGAAGAGGACTAAACTAAAGATAATGTATTGAGGCATCCAACCGATGGAGAGGCATGGTAGAAGTTTAATGAAATACATTCCAATTTCATACAAGAGATACATAATGTGAGGTTGGCCTTATCATATGATGGTTTCAACCTATTCAAGCATATGAATACCGTCCATAGTGTATGGCCAGTATTTATTCATATTTACAACCTCCCACCATGGATGTGTATGAAAAAATCCTTTGCTTTTATGACAGTGCTCATCCCTGGACCAATGAAGATAGGTAATGACATTGATGTTTATTGCAGCCTCTTATTACCAAGCTGAAATAGCTATGGAGCATTCAAGGTGTTCCAACTTTTGATGCTTTGCTGAATGAGTCATTCTCCATGCACGCAGTACTTTTGTGGACGATAAATGACTTTTCAGCCTATGTCCTAATGTCAAGTTGGAGCATGAAAGGTAAGCTAGCATATCCAATTTATGAAAAAAATACCCAATTAAGAAGGTTAATACATCGAAGGTGCTTTAGCTATATGGGGGATCAACATTTCCTTCATCGAAACCATCCATACATAAAGGATGCATGCTCCTTTGATGGCATTATTGAAGAAGATGAGGTGTCTAGTCGGATATCTGGGAGTAAGATACTGAGAGAGTTGGATGATCTCAATGTTGAATTTAGAAAAGATAATTCGATTGGTAGTAAAAAAAAAGCATCGATCAAAAAAAGATGACACACACTTTAATTGAAGGAAAAAGATCATCTTCTTTAACTTACTATATTGGAAGATAAATATATTGCGCCACTGCTTAGATGTAATGCATATTGAAAAGAATGTGTGCGAGCTCCGATTGATAACAATCTTGAATATCAAAGATAAGACCAAGGATGACTTGAATTTTTTATTTGACTTGAAAGAATAGGATATTAGAAGATCACTTCATCCGAAGCCGGCAAGGAGAGAACAGTGGAGGCTTCCTCATGCATGCTATGTTATGAATGCCTTTGAACGGTCCACATTTCTTTGTGTGTTGGAGAACATAAAGATCCTAGATGGATATTCAAGCAATATTTCAAAGCTTGTGAATAGTAAGGATGTCAAACTTAAGGGATTGAAGACTCATGATTATCATGTGCTGATGTAGGAATTGATCCCAATAGCTATTCAACGTGTGTTGCTAAAAAATGTCAGAATGACTGTTATTCATCTTTGCAATTTTTACAGAGATATTTGTACAAAGAGATTGCTTAAGAAAGATGTGAAGAAAATGAAGGCATGGGCAGTGACTATATTATATGATCTGGAGAAGATATTTCCACCATTTTTCACGATTATGATGCATTTTACCGTGCGCCTTATGGGAGAAGTTGCATTTGGAGGTCCAGTGTTCTACCGATGGATGTATCCTATTGAGAAAAATATTCAAACTTTGAAATCTTATGTAAGAAATATGAATCATCCGAAAGAATCTATGGTAGAAGGTTATTTAGGTCAAGAGTATATGAATTTTTGTATCATATACTTAAACAAGTTTGAGACATGTCATAATCAGCCAATAAGAAATTAGAATGATCGGTATGAGCCAATTAAGCTTGCATTTGAATTCATTCCATAGTCAGATGGACTTTCTACTTCATACCATCTTACTAATTTGAGCATTGAGGAAAGGAATAAGGCGCACCGCTAGGTGCTCTTCAATTGTGATGTTATTTTGCCATATATAAGTTGAGTCACTTAGCTCTATTTATTTCATAATAATTAGAAAAAAATATTTAATTATACCTAAATTTATTCTTTCTACATGCAGCAAATACAAGAAGGTCATAAGAGTAAAATACGACGCTCTGAGTATGCGGGAGAAAAAGATAATGCACAGCAAAGAATTTTCTGAATGGTTTAAGGATCATGTAAGTAATTATATATTCTTATCTTATGCAACTTATTTGAATATGTTTACTAGTTAGGTGTCATCTTCTTAATTAGGTGTGGAGATTACCGCTCGATAATGTGAGCTCTGAAGTACGTGCTCTTTCAATAGGCCATAATCATACCATGCATGAGTACAAATAGCTCGTCATTAATGACTATAGGTTTAATATTCACAATAGGTCCATAAATATGGCAACACAAAATAGTGGCATGATATTGAGTACCACCACTAGGTGTTAGGCTAGCTCGAGGGATTTACGACCTTATACGGAGGATTTGAAATATTATGGCGTGGTGGAGAAGATAGACATCTTGGGCTATTATTCTAAAGGAAGGATTATGTTGATGAAGTATGATTGGTTTGACACCTTGTCATAGTTAGGGATGAAGACTGATGAGTATGATTTTACTCTCGTTAACATGCAACGCTATTTTCATACTGAAGAACTATATATACTTGCCTCCCAAGTTAGTCAAGTCTTCTACGTGAGTGATCCCTTGGAGCCTCAATGGGGTGTTGTTGTGAGGATGGTGCTTAGGCATATTTTTGATGATACCGAAGTTGATGACGATGTTGGACCATGCATACAAAGTGCTCCTTTAGGACAAAACTTATCTGATACTATCAAAGTCCCAGATACATTTGTCAGGAGTGATGGTGATGTCCATATTGTAGATGCCACTAGGCAATGACTTCAACATTCTGGTATAAATATTAGAGTCTATTTATTGATACTATACTAATATTATTGTTCAACTTGTTATATTGGTTAATGTTCATTAACATTGTAGATTACGATGGTACCAAAATGCCTTCTAGCTTTCACCCCTGCCCCATAATGGGTTATGCGAAGCTCAACATCCGAGGAGCAGTCAGAGCTACTCCATCTACCTCCGTATCGACTGCTTAAGGATCATCGGTATCTACTCTACCATCGACATCTGAGCCTCCACCATCCGCTACATCACCGACACATGCTTCGATACTAGCATCTGAGTATATATTTTTATTATATTATTTATTTATTTATATAGTATTTGTATATTTATATATTTGCATAATGTATTTTTATTGTAGGTATATCATCTAGTAGGATATTTTATTGTTTCATATGCAAGCCATATATGTGGAACCTCCAGCATCAGGTGATGGTGCAGTATGATGCGGAGGGGAGGCCAGTAGGAGAGACCATGCTGGAGATGCATTCCTTTTTCAGAGTGCTTGTGAGATAGTCTGACATCATTTCGGTATTGCCCGTAGAGTGGCGATTGATGGATGCAAATGTCAGGGACTAGATATAAGAGGAGATATGGATAAGTATATCTTAATTATATATGTATTTGATATGTTTATATTTTATTTGATTAGAATAATTTGATAACTAACTTTTGATAACTTTATGCAGAGGAGGTACGACTTTCTAGATCATGAGAGGGCTTGAGATGTCCGACTAAAGAATATTGAAGAGTTATACCAAGGCTACAAGATTAAGCTCCATAGAGGATGGCTCAAGCACCGATGAGACACTCTAGAGAAGCTTATTCCTTAGATATAGGACTGTCCCCTAAGTCAGTGGAAGGAGATGGTTAGACATTGGAGGAGCCAAAAGTTTGAGGTAAAATTTCTAACTTTTAAATTTTTCAATACACTTAAAATTATATTTAAATATTTTTTAAATACTTATTATTTATTTGAATATTTGTTAGGTTACCTCCTATCAGAATCGGGAGAATCGGGCAACCCAGGAGTACACGCACACTCTAGGCCATGAGTTTATGGCCAATCCTATGCATAAAGAGATAATGAATTCTAAATTTTACTAAATAAATTAAATTAATATTTTTTTATATTTCTAATAAACTGATCTATTGTTATAGCTGATGAGAGATGATGCCCAGCCATAGCAAGATCTTTCGATCCAACCATACAAATAAGAAGGGCAGGTTGATGAACGCCATGATCGAAAGAATTTTTATAAGTAATAAATATATTAGTATATATTATCAATATTATAGTATTTTTTATAAAATTTTATTTGAATTTATAATTATAGGAGCAGTTAGATGCGCTCATGAGCATGAGCCTGGACACCTTTGGCCCGCATGACCATCTATCTCAGGTCTTGAGGTCTAAGCACTTTGAAAGAATCCGATGTAGGCCTAGACATATGCCAATAACTACTGGTCTGAGGCAAGCATCTCTTCACATGCTTCTGATGTCGTCAGTTGAGAGCAACTTGAGGAGGCATTGGCGTAGGCAGCTCAGGCTATGGCACGGGCAGATTAGGTTACGATGCGGGCTGCTCATGCTGACAAGCGCACATCTCATCTGGAGGGCATCCTGAGCGCCATGGTAATGAGGCTCAATACGCATTTTGGAGCAGACTTTGTGAGCCTTAGAAACATGTTGGCTGATGTTCTAGCTCCAGCCCCTCCACCTCTAGCTCCTCCAGCTTCGACTCCAGCTCCAGCTCCTTCAGCTCATACTCCATCTTTCGGTGATAATGACGATGTAGATTTAGGAGACTTCTAATATTTTTTAAAAAAAATATTATAATAAATTTTATTTAATAATAAAATTTAAGCATTTTAGAAATATTCTTAAATTTATGATATTTTCTTATATTTTTTGCTGTGTTATATATATCTCTACATTTATTAGATAAAATATAAAAAATAAAAAAAATTATACTTTTTTATTATTTAAAAGCTATGGTAGTGGTTACAAAATAACTACCGTAGGCATGCTAAGCGAGGCAGTAAGTTACGTGCCAACCACTGCCATTAATCTATGGCAGTGATTCCATAACCTCTGCCATAGGTCAGGCTATGATAGTAGTTATGGAACTACTATCATAGGCTATGTATTATAGCAGTTCTCATAACCACTGTAATAATCGCTGCCATAAACCTACGATGATGGCCATAGTGGCAGCGATTAGCTAACCATTGCCATAGCCTATGGCAGCAGATTTTTAGGCTATGGCAACAATTACAAACCGCTGCCATAGCCTAGTTTTGTAGTAGTGTCAGCCTTAGCAATAACATCATTTTTCTCCAAATTATTAACAAGTCAGAATGGTCAAACAAAGACCAATGACAGTCAAACATCCTTAGTGACCAACTGAGTACAACAACTATAATGGGATATTCGAACAACTTTTGAACCCCAATGACTGAATTAGTGAACCGATCCTTTAGAGATATCTTGGCTTATTAGATGCATGCCCTAGAAGCCAATTGAAAAACATATTAATTCTTTCTAGAACATAATTTTATACTTGACCAAATAAATTAGGGAAGTTAATTCCATTCATATAGTGTTTGTGTCTATAAATCATCCAAAAAACTAACGAGATGATAACACTATTCTCAAGAGTTGAAAATTTGAGGCATGTGTTATTATGGTTAATTCCTAAATTGCATTCGATAGAAGGATCTATTGGAAAATGTATCCTAAAGCCAATCATCTAAGTGGTAGATGATTAAAATTAGTATATGAATTATCTAAAAATAATAGTTATTTGGCTGATTCATCATACAAGTTCTATCTTTCTTAAATGAATTTCTAAATTATGATGAAATTCTTAGAATTATAATTAATCAATAAAGGAGGATTTATCGAATGGTTCTTAAATTATTCATTACCAAATGATAAGTTATTAATAAGAACGATTACTTATCGAGTGTAGGTTGTTGTATGCCATATACGTTGCTTGTCCTTGTAATCAAGTGGTATGGAGACACTGGTATGGCATCCAGATGAGATGTAGGAATACATCTACACTGAACATGATCAATATAGCACTCTACTATCAAGAGTAGCTAGCTAAGGCCAATGGATATAAATGTTCCTCCGACCTAAGATCACCATGGTGACTTGCAAACAACTCACTGTACTTTGGTGTCAGACTATGTGTATTTCGAATATAGGTTCGAAAGATTTTTGGATATAGTCAAGTACTTATGAAGTTGGTGTATGAGTCAAGATGGGATTGACCACTCTTGATTAACTTCAGAAAGAGAATGTCTCGCTGTGTTTTAATTTAGAAAAACCTAGGCTTAGGTAATTCTTGTGAGCAGTCACAGGATTTACAAAATTTTGAAACATAACAGAGATGACTTGTATGAGTGTTGACAGCGTACTCAAAGTTGTTTTGGGTATTATTGATCAAAGAGATAAATTATACAATAACCATGGGCTAGGATTCTAAGAATATTGCTTTGCATACATTTGACCTATCCGGACATCGAGAACCATTGCTAGATGGTCACTTTGACTAGTACAACAATTGGTTCCTATGCTATCGATTTAGGTTCGAACCTATAGGGTCACACATATAAGAGATTATAATCTGATCAGATGGTTAATCGATGATTAAGAATTATTCTAAGGTCAAAAATTCAATGCGATTGATATTTGACCTAATGCAAATATTGCAGGAGGATCAATTAGCAATTGAATTATTAATTGGCTCAATTGATTGAATAATCAAACTGAGATCAAGTCTAATTAAATTAGATTCAATTAAAATTAGTTTGGACATAATTAGATTAAGTTTAATTGATTTATTGGATAAGTAATTACAAGAAAACAATAATTTTTAGTTGGATTAAGATTTGAGTACACCTAATTTCTAATTGAGTTAAAATTTAAATCAAAATTAAATATGATTTAATTTGATTTAATTAGATTTCTAGTTGGACTAGGATCACCCATAATTAGGCTTACACTAATTCTATTTTAATTGAATTTAAAATTGATTTGACCTAGTCAATATATGAGAATTCTAGTTAGACTAGGATTCCTTGTTTCTTTCTTGCGCCTAGGTCTCAAAATCCAACGCCCACTTATTTTATTTTCAGATTTTTTATGTGATTTTCCATGCCTAAGTTTGATTTCCCATTCTCTATATCCTGGTTAATTTGGATACAAATTTGATTTGGTTTTATTTTGAAGTTAGTTTGAATGAGCCAAACTAGGAGTTTTAATTTGTTAAAGCTCTTCTCCTCTCTCTATGGAAATTAACCCATGCCCACCCTTATTTTTGTTGCCCTTTTTTCTTATCCCTTTTGTGCAAGGAATAGAGGAATCTCACGCCATTTTTTTAGGAGGAGGTGTCCAAGAGTTGGACGCCCCCCAAATTCCTTCTTTGTGTCCTTTTTTGACTAGGTTTGACCTAGGCTTCCATAGAAAGTGGGGACGCCTCCCTCTAATGATTTTTAGGCATGAAAAATTCTAGGAATTCCACAAAAAAAATTAGAAGAAAAGAAAGAGAGGGCTTGGTGGTTTGTGGCACCTACTTTCTTGGAGAAAAGGTTTTCATTAGGATATAAAAGGTTCATGTCTTGATGAAGATAAAGGTAAGAAAGAATATCTTCTCTTATAGTTTTCTTTCAAGATTTATTATCTCATTATATTTTTATAATTTTTATATGATAAAAATCTAAGAGAGAGAGAGAGGAAGAGGATGTAGGATCTACGCTCCAAGGTGTTGGGGCAGGATGATCATTTTTGGACATGATCTGGTCATGTCCTGATGAGAGAAGAAGGTCTTCTCTTAGGATTTATTTGAGAATCCTTCTTCTCCATATTTTTATGAAATTTTTTTATAAGAAAAATCAGAGAGTGTAAGATCTGAAAACATGAAAAAAATCTAGAGGAGAAGGTCTCCTCATATCCTAGCATAGAGATGTTTTCAGCACATCAATTGTTAATGTCCTGAAAGAGAAGATTTATCTTCTCTTATGGCCTTTTCTTATATATTTTATTTCTAATTTTAGGGAGGTACAAGGATTGAATTTTTCTCTTATTTCTTCTCTTATTCTTCATCTCTTGGAGTGTCCAAGAGATCCAAAGAATAATTTTTGATTAACCATCAGAAGAAATCCGTGAGAAGCTAGCACTTTGAGTGGATCTTCGTTCGACGAACCTTCGATTTGTGTTGTAGCCTCACATGGACTTTCTATAGAGGCTAGACACATGTGCAACTTTGAAGACAACAACAAAAATCAACTATGGAGTTTTCGATCCGTACGAAGGTAGGAGATCTGATCTCTTCTTGACCTAGATGTGATCTAGAATTTAGATCTAGAACTGTTCTAAATCTAGGGTATTGATTTGATTAATACTAAAGCTTTTATTTTTAGATTTAAGAATGTATTATGACATGTTATAGATCCTAGATGTAGGATTTAGTAATAGATTACATGCTTTTATAGATTAAATAGTTTAATTTACAACTTCCACTACGTTATATTTCAAAAAACTTTTGAAATTCAAGCATGAAACTCTACATATTTTCCAACAGTGGTATCAGAGCATCTAGGTTCATTTATAACATGATCATATTTATATTAAATTAAATCTAAAAAATAAAACTCTAAAGATCGTACATACTACTATAAGATTGTCCTACTATAAGGTTTATCCCTTACAGTAGAGAGGTTGTCTTAGTATGTGCTGATCTATTCTTGAATCATGAGTATGTTAGATATGATCTAAATAATTTTATAATTTATTTTTTTTAATTTTAAATCTAAAATAAATAGATATTAGATCTATTTTAGATTATTTAGATTAGATCTAAATAATATCAGATTGCACGTACTGCGATAAGGTTGTTCTACTATAAGATTTATCCCTTATAGTGGAGAGGTTATCCTAGTATGTACTGACCTGAATAATCTAAATCATAAATATGTTAGATAAGATCTAAAATAATTTATGATTTATTTTTAAATTTTAAATCTAAATAAATGGTTTATGATATGATCCATATGACGTGTTTTATGTTTAGATCTATATCCTCTTGTTGTATATGTTGATATATATTTTTTATTTTGAATCTAAAATATATATATATGACATATTTATTTTATAAAATTTAAATTAAAAACTTACTTTCTGTCAAATTCTAGATTCAAAATCATAGAACGTGATTTAAATATTAAAATAAATCATATCTAAAATCATGTATTGAACATGATTCAATGTAAATTGTTTATAATTTGAAAATATTTCAAATGATCAAATCAGAAATTAGTTCTGAGGTTCCATAAATCCAAACCCATAAGTTTTGAACTTAATGAAGAATTAAGTAATTATTTAGGATCTAGGTTTGTAATTTAAAAATCCTAAGATAATTTCATAAAATATGGATTAAAGGGTAATAGGTTAGCTTTAATTAGATCCTTAACTAGGTTAGACCTAAGGTTAGATTAAATATAACTAAGTTAAAAAATTGATCAAATCTTATTAATAGTTAATTAGGATTAGGTCATTTCTATAGATTACTTCAATAGTTATAGTTGATCGAAATCCATACATCTAATAAATGGATACTGATCATGGCTTAGTGGTTGAGCCCAAGTCTTTAGGCAAACTAAATCAAAACTGATAAACCGATTGATATCTAAGGTAAGTCTGGCATTCTTAGATCGATGGTTTTTAATTAGCAGCCCACTTACCTAGCCATTTTTTATGGTGTCTAAGGCAAGCCTTGGCAGACCCTCCGACCGATCTCACTTACCTGGCCAATATGGTTAATCAGATCTTGATAAGGTTGCTCATTGATTAGTGCTAACCCATGTTACATAGAAAATTAGTGAGACTGATTTTATTCAATGAGACTGATCTAGGTTTCCATGGACCGATATTGATCCTAATCCTTATCAAAGACTTGAGAAGTCAGTAGGAGGACTTGACTTGGTGAAGTTAGTGGAAGCAAATTGATCCATGTTCTTTCTATCATTAAATCATAAATAATTTTAAATTTTTTAAAATTATTAGCTCCTTAAAATGATAAAGTTATGGGGATAACTGAGTCATAGCCTTCCATTAAGTTGGATGATAATGGGTCCATTAACTCAATAATCATTGGAGGTCCAAAGGCCTGGTGCTTATTGACTAATGAAATTATCATTCATAATTTGATGACTTGGAAGTGTCTTTCTAATGATGGTTAGGTTGGCCAATCAAAGTTGGGCTTAATCATTCATTGGTTAGAC
The DNA here is from genome assembly GCA_006176705.1 of Cocos nucifera. Taxonomy (NCBI): domain Eukaryota; kingdom Viridiplantae; phylum Streptophyta; class Magnoliopsida; order Arecales; family Arecaceae; genus Cocos; species Cocos nucifera. The sequence goes on along the minus strand of QRFJ01005015.1, from coordinate 67,577 downwards.
GCACCAAGTATGATCATGTTAATGGTTGGACCTAATCGGATCCTTACAGTGGAGGTCAAATCCTATTGATTAGGTTTTTAGGGTAAAATTAAATTACTAGAAGTTATTTGAAGAAACAATTGGTTAATGAACCTATCTGTAGATGCACATGAGTTGACCGACCAAAGTCGGGCTTGTGGATAGTCTATGTGGATTCTAGTTCTGCTAGAAAATTAAAGTAATTTTTTAAATTAGAGGTAGAGGCTATCAATTTGAATATAATAGTGGAAGAACCTTAAGACTAAAGTTCAAGTCTTTAGACTTAAAATAATTCATATACAATAGGCTATTATTCTCTTTTATCAAATTAAGGCTAAATCCTAATTGCTCCAATCACTATCAGATAGTGATGGCTTATGAGACTCAACTTCAATAATTAGTATCGAAAGTTGAATTTGGTTCAGCAGTATAAATGGATTCGTATTTGGGCTTATAAACCTAGTCAAAATAATTAGTCCATTATTGACCCAAAGCAGGCATAATGCTTCTACTATTAGAAGCAGGGTCATAGGAAGTAAAATTGTCTTGCTTCTCTTGACTATAACAGGCTAAACAAGAGAAAGAAGCAAGAATTACTTATCAAGAATGTTATATGATAATATCTTGAAATTTCTCTATACGTAATTTTGCTATCTGGGTATGGGATACCAGTAGTCCTATGCAATTTGTTGCAAAGATTAGAAGTAAGTGAAATATTTGAAAATGGTGAAAAATATCTGAACGTTGGGGATGGAAGTCCTGTTCTAATCCTAACTTTAGAAATTATCAAGTTTATTTTCAAAAAAATATCATTTTGAATGATTGTCACTATTGTCCATCGTTTATGATAAATATGATCTCTATTGGCCTTTTGGTCAGAGATGATTATCATTTATCAATAAAAAAGATTATTGTGATACTACTATGAATAATATTATAATACTACATGAATAATAAAAAAATAATATTTAATAATTATAAAGTCTATTAAGTGTAATGTACATATTTAATAAATATCTAAGTTAGATTATGTCATGGATGTCTATCTTTGGCATTATAAGCTTAGTCATCTTGACAAGAATAGGATAAATGGGATAACTTAAGAGAAAAATCTCGGCATTAATGATTATGAATTATTGATAGCCTGTGAGTCTTATTTTCTTGAAAAGATGATAAAGTTATCTTTTACTGAAAAAGATGAAGGAGCCGATAAAGTTCTAAGTCTCATACATAATGATGTATGTGGATCTATGAACCTAAGTGCCAAAAAATATATTAATATTTCATTACAGATGACCTATTTGGGTATGGGTGCATCTGACCTGAATCATTTAAAATGTTCAAATGATTTAATAATAAAATAAAAAAATAAATTAAAAAAGATATTAGAACTCTTTGATCAGATCGAGGAGGCGAATACTTATCCAGTAAGTTTGTGACATGTCTAGGAGAGAATAAAATTCTCTCTAAGTGGATTTCTTTTCGGAACACAGTGCATCTAAAAGGAGAAATTGAACTTTGTTAGACATGGTTCAATCCATGATAGGATTCACTTATCTACCTATTTCAAGGTTGTATTCTTGTGACTACTTATTTTACTCTAAAAATTTATACTAAGTAAATTTATTGTAAAGACTCCATATGGGATATGGATCGGGCGTAGACTTAGACTCTCTCACCTTTGGGTTTAGGATTGATCAGGCTATGTCATAGGTTTGCACATAGATAAACTTGGATCCTAGTCCAATAGATGTTTAAGAGTGATTAATTCTATCATGCTGAAGAATGTAAGATGTTCATCAACAGCAGGGCATTCCTTCTAGAAAGAAGTTTCTTAGAGAAAGAACTAATGCCTATCAAGTTGAACTTGGAGAAGTTTGACTAGTAGAAAATGAACTGACACAATCTAATAAACCTACAGAATCAGATTTGATCAGATCAAATTCGAAACCCATTAAAGTGGCAACTTTAAGAAGATCCAGTAGAGTACCATGTTAGCCGAACATATACTTTAGTATCTAGGTTCAAGATGGTGATCTTGTTAAGCTCGATGAGAATAACAAGGATCTAATCACCTATAGTGATGCAATGTAGTAGTTTGACTCTGAGAAGTGGTTTGGAGCCACATAATCCAAATTGAAGTCCATAGAAATTAATAGTATGTGGACACTAGATGATTCATCTAAAGGGATAAAATCCATTGGATGTGAATGATTTTTCAAAAGGATCACAATAGAGCAAATGGAAAGGTAAAGACCTGTAAATCTCATTTGGCTATTATCTCAGTTTTGGAATATATGTTTTGAACATATGTCTTTGTTATGAATAAAGAAAAACCCTGCATTTGTAAGTGGGAAAAATGTTCTATAGTATTATTCCTTGTATTGCCTATGGATGAAATTTTCTTAATCGGAAATGGCATTCCAACATTGCAAGAAATAAAGGTTTGACTGTCATCTAATTTCTCTATGTTCAAGATCAAATATGGTATACTTACTAAGGATAGTGAGCAAATACCAGTCTGATCTAAGTGAGAACCACTAGAAGATTGTATAGACAATCCTTAAGTATTTGAAAAATACTAAGATCCAGTGACTCAAATATGAAGATACTGACTTAAAACTTGTGAATGTTTTGATTCTAGTTTTTAGTCAGATCAAGATGATAGGAAGAGAGTGTCGGGTTATATCCTAATTATAGGAGTAATTTGCTCGAAAGGTTCCAAGCAGGATATTGTAGCCTATTCAGTTAGTAATGTAGAGTACATCGTGGCATATGATGCTTCCATGTAAGCTATGTAGTTGCTAAGGTTCATTAGCAGGATAGGAGTGGCACCCTCCATCAATGATCCAATCCTATCGTAGCAATGGAGAGCTCAAGCTAAAGAACTGAATGACCAATATATTCCACGTCGCTATCACCTTTGATTTTAGATCAGGGTGACGTCGATTTCTAGAAGATCAATGAAAAAGAAGAACTTGACTGATCCATTTGCTAAGACCTCGGAACTAAGAATTTCTATGAACTCAAGTGCAAGATAGAATATTTGATATCATTCTAATTGGCTCTAGTCCAAGTAAAAGTTGTTGGAAAATATATCTTAAAGCCAATCATCTAAGTGGTAAATGATTAAAATTAGTACATGAATTATCTAATAATAATAGTTATTTGACTGGTTCATCATACAAGTGCTATCTTTCTTAAATAAACTCCTAAATTATGATAAAGTTCTTAGAACCACAATCAATCGATAAAGAAGGATTTATCAGATGATTCTTAAATTATTCATGATCAAATAATAAGTTATTAATAAGGACGATAACTTATCGAGTGTAAGTCGCTGTATGCCATATGCATTGGTTGTTCTCATGACCAAATAGTGTAGAGACACTGATATGGCATCCAAGTGAGATATAGAAGTATATCTATACTGAACGTGATCAATGTAGCACTCTACTATCAAGAGTAGCTAGCTAAGGTCAATGGGTATAAATGTCCCTTTGATCTGAGATTATCATGATGACTTGTAAGCAACTTACTGTACTTTGATGCCAAACAGCCTGTATTTCTAATATAGGTTCAAAAGATTTTTAGATATAGTCAAGTACTTATGAAGTCAGTGCGTGAGTCAAGATGGGATTGACCACTTCTAATTAACTTTAGAAAGAGAATATCTCGCTGTGTTTCAATTTAGCAAAACCTAGGCCTGGGTAATCCTCATGAGGAGTCACGAAATTTGCAAAATTTTGAAACACAATAGAGATGACTTGTATGAGTGTTGATAGCATACTCAAAGTCATCTTGGACATTATTGGTCAAAGAGATGAATTATACGATAACTATGGGCCAAGATTCTAAGAATGTTGCTTTGCATACATTCGACCTATCTGAATATCGAGAATCATTGCTAATTGATTACTTCAACTGGTACAAGAATTAATTTTTGTGCTACCAGCTTAAGTTCGAACCTATGGGATCACACACATAAAAGGTTGTAACCTGATCAGATGGTTAATCGATGATTGAGAATCATTCTAAGATCAAACATTCAATGCGATTGATGTTTGACCTAATGCAAATATTGCAAGAGGATCGATTAGCAATTGGATTGCTAATTTGCTTAATTTAATTGAGCAATCAGATTGAGATCAAGTCTAATTGAATTATATTCAATTAGAATTAGTTTGGACTTAATTAGATTAAGTTTAATTGGTTTATTGGATAATTCAATTGCAAGAGAAAAATAATTCCTAGTTGGACTAGAATTTGAGTGCACCTAATTCTTAATTAAGTTAAAATTTAAATCAAAATTAAATATTATTTAATCTAATTTAATTAGATTCTTAGTTGGACTAGGATCATCCATAATTATGCTTGCACTAATCCTATTTTAATTGGGTTTAAAATTAGTTTGACCTAGTCAATATATGAGAATCCTAGTTAGATTACGGTTCCTTCTTTCTTCCTTGCGCCAAGGTCTCGAAACCCAACGCCCACTTATTTTATTTCTAGATTTTTTACATGATTTTCCATGCCTAAGATTGATTTCCCATGCCCTATATCCTAGTTAATTTGGATACAAATTTGACTTGGTCTTATTTGGAAGTTAGTTTGAATGAGTCAAACTAAGTAAGAGTTTTAATTTGTTAAAACTCTTCTCCTCTCTCTATGAAAATCAACCCACGCCCACCCTTATTTTTGTTGCCCTTTTTTCTTCTCTCTTTTGTGCGAGCAATAGTGGAATCTCATGCCATTTTTTTAAGGGGAGGCATCCAAGAGTTGGACGCCCCCCAAATTCCTTCTTTGTGTCCTTTTTTGACTAGGTTTGACCTAGTCTTCTATAGAAAGTGGGGATGCCTCCTTCTAATGATTTTTAGGCATGAAAAATTTTGGGGATTCCATGAAAAAAATTAGAAGAAAAGAAAGAGAGGGCATGGTGGTTTGTGGTGCCTACTTCTTTTGAGAAAAAGTTTTCATTAGGACATGAAAGGTTCATGTCTTGATGAAGACAAAGGTAAGAAAGAATGTCTTCTCTTATAGTTTTCTTTCAAGGTTTATTATCTCATTATTTCTTTATGATTTTTATATGATAAAAATATAAGAGAGAGAGAGAGAGAGAGGAAGAGGATGTGGGATCTATACTCTAAGGTATTGGGATAGGATGATCATTTTTTGACATGATCTGATTATGTCCTGATGAGAGAAGAAGAAGAGAAGAAGGTCTTCTCTTAGGATTTTTTTTGAGAACTCTTCTTCTCCATATTTTTGTGAGATTTTTTTATGAAAAAAATTAGAGTGTAAGATCTAGAAATATGAAAAAAATCTAGAAGAGAAGGTCTTCTCTTATCCTAGCATAGAGATATTTTCAGAATATTAATCGTTGATATTCTGAAAGAGAAGAATTATCTTCTCTTAGGGCCTTTTCTCATATATTTTATTTATGATTTTAGGAAGGTCCAAGGGTTAGATTTCTTTCTTATTCTCCATCTCTTGGAGCATCCAAGAGATTCAAAGAATAATTTTTTATTAACCATCAGAAGGAATCCGTGAGAAGCTAGCACTTCGAGTGGATCTTTGTTTGACAAACCTTTAATTTGTGTTGCATATCATGTAGACTTTCTATACAGGCCGGATGCGTGTGTGGCTCTGAAGGCAACTATGAAAATCAACTGTTGAGTTCTCGACCTATGTGAAGGTAAGAGATCTGATATCTTCTTGATCTAGATGCGATATAGGGTTTAGATCTAGAACTGCTCTAGATCTAGGATATTAATTTGATCAATACTAAAGTTTTTAATTTTAGATTTAAGAATGCATTATGATATATTATAGGTCCTAGATGTAGGGTTTAGTAATTAGATTATATGATTTAATTTACAACTTCCACTATGTTATATTTCTAAAAAGTTTTAAAATTTAAGCATAAAATCTTGCATATTTTCTAATAGGATCATCATGGAGATGGTGATTGATCCAGTAAGATTGGTGCACAAATTCTTTCTTTTGGATAGATGAGTCTCAAGTCTATAGAATGGGGATATTGGAGCGCGAGTGTAGATAGTTGTTAGAGAATAACAGTACTAAGCATGACCAACATGAGAAGTCACTTGGATGTCTGCTCAATCATTAGTAACATTCTCGATGTTGTAATTGTGTGAGTGGTTCTTAGACCTATGGTGCCTCGACTTTTCACGATGAAGTTGCTACAGTTTGACTATATATAAACTTGGTCTCTAGCTATATGGGTCCTCACTATATATATTGTCTATAGTAAGTTTACTGTAGGAGTAGGATGTGCACCTAGATGAGATCTATCAATCTTAGTAGATAAAGAAAAGTTCTATGTAATTTATGAAGCTGAGTTCATTAAGACAGTAGCCATGGCATAGTAAACTATGGAAAAAAGTTTTCATAAGATTTCATGATTTGAACTTGAGCTAATTAAATCTTACATATGACAGATGATAAAGTTTGATGAGTTTTTCATAACCTCTATTTTATTAAGACTCGTGATAGAAGAAATGAATCATATGGTAACTATACCTAGAGGTTCATCCTTCTATTTTACTGGGTTGCCACTACATGCTGCTAAGTGTCATTAGTGGATTGTGAGACTAACAAGAATTATTTCGATGATCAATAATTCTCGATGGGTGAGTTAAAATTATTTCAATATATTAAAAGAAGTTTCAATAATATTTTGATGGAGTTCAAAATATTTCTCACTAACAGATATAATAGAACCTATTGAGTCACACATAAAAGAGGTCTTGACTGATCAGACTATCAAATCGCGATGTCGAATCATAAATCATAAGTAATCTTAATTATCAATTTGATTGATGATTGGACTTAAATATAAAAGTTATATTAAGGACTTACTATGAGAACTTACTAAGATTTAGTAAGTTATAGAAGGACTAAATTACAATCATTGTATATTATTTGATTTGATCAAATATTAGGACTGGGTCTTAATCATATTAAATCAAATTTAATTTAATTAGTTTTGGTTTGAGTTTGACTCAAATTAGGTTTCATAAGTCTAATACAACTAGACCTAATGAACACTTGACCCAAACCTATCTAGATTAGGTTTGACCTAATCTTTAACCATATTTTGATTTGGACTAAATCTTAGTTTATTTAAATCAGATTTAATTTAGTTAGATCTAATTTTAATTTGATTTGGATTGGATTTCATTGGTCTAATAGAATTGGACTTAACCTAATCTAAATTAGATTCCAATTACCACTTGGACTTGGACCAAGACCTTGACCAAGTCAAAGAGGAGAACCCCAACTTAAATCCCCATGCCCCACATGGTTCCATGCACCAAAATATTTTGTTTTCGCCATGAAAAGCTTTCTAGGAGGCATGGAGAATTGTAGGGAAGAAGGATGGGATGGCAACACATGGGAGAGAGTCCTATTGTATTCAAACTCTATCTCTAACTTAAACCCTAACAACCCTAACAACCCACCTTATAAATAAGGGATAAATAGTGGCGCCTCTTAATGATAAGATTATTGTTTGGACACCCCAAGAGAAGAGGCTCTTTGACATGGAGATCAGATTGGAGGATGCCCCAAGGTTTATGGCGTGGAGGAATTCTATGTGAAGAAAATTATGGGCAGCCCCTCTCCCTCCCATCCTTTAATTCTTACGACTAAGTTGTTGGTTGTTATTGGTAATCTCTCTCCCTCTTTCTTTGTCCAAAAGTTGGACATGTCTCCTTCTCCCTCTTCTCCAAAGATGTCCAAGAGTTGGATATTAAAATCAGATTTGATCTAATTTTTATTCTTGGTCTATAAGATGGACGGTTCTCCTCTTCCTCTCCTCAAATCTAGTCTAAAGGTTGGACAAGAAGGAAGATCAAGAGATCTAATCTCTTGTTCTCTTCCGTAGATCTTGAACTTTTTTCTTGAAAAGAGAAAAATAGGATAAAAAATCAAATTTAATCTAATTTTGAGTTCCTCCTTCAGATCTATTTGATTCTTTTAAGAAAAGGATCCAAAAATCGAATCGATTCAATAATTCAAGGACTGATCTTTGTAAGGAAGCTAGCAACTCAATGAGAGCGAGACTCCTAATCAGATCAACTTTGATGGATACCTATAGGAGCCAGATAGGTATGTGGCTATAGTGGAACCTCGAAAACATCCTTAGATGATCGGATCATCGGATTGTGGTGATGATCTACCCGTGTAAAGGTAAAATTCAGATTCTTATTTGTACATTTTATCTTGCATATATAATGATGCCTGGCTATGAGATTTGATCTCCATGCATGCTAGATTAGATTAGATCTAATTAAAAATTATTTAATATTATTTTGATACAAGGTTGTCCTAACATAACGGTAAAACTTTATGTTGAATGGTTGTCCTAGAACAAGATTGAAATAATATAGAAATTTCTATTTTCGCTTCTTAACTTTGTATGTTCAAAATTTTTAAAATTTCTGCATGCATATCTGTTGCCATGTGATGGCAAAATCCTATAGTGGTATCAAAGCCATCTCATTATTGCAAGGTTAAAATCTTGTAATTAGATCTAAAAATTATTTTTCGATCTGAAGATCTGAATTTTGTTTAATGATGATCATGATTTTAGATCTGAAAATCTGATTTTCAGATCTGAAATTAAGAATGTTCATGATCGAGATGGAGTTCTTGATCTAAAAATCTATTTTCAGATCTAAAATCTAAATGGATGAAATTCATGCGATGGATTTTGAGATCTGAAAAGATATTTTCAGACCTAAAATTCAGATTAATTTATGTTCATGCATTGTGTTTTAGATCTAAAAATTATTTTTTATATTTAAAAATTTAATTTCTTATGTTAATTAATCTAAAATTAATGATTACTGAAAGTCATGTGATGTCTTGCTTAATCAAAATTTTCAGATATAAATTTTATCTTTATGTTCATGTATCTTAAATTCTAAATCTAATTTACATATGATGTTAATTTTATTATATTTGAATTCTATGTTTATTACATGCATGAGATGATGTTCATGGATAGAGACATGTCTTGATGTGATCAATGATTGATTAGATGCATTCAAATTAGGGTAATTTGATTGAACATAAGATAAAATTAGTTGACTCAATCAAAGTTCATCCTAACATAAGGTTGCCCTGCATAATGAAGGTCATTATATTGTATGGTTGTCCTAGGATGAAAAAAGATTGATAAAACACTATAAGAAATTGAAGCATGAACATAAAAGGTTATGAGATAATCATAAGGACTGTGAGATAGTCATATGTGTGTCTTTCATCGATACATGTAGTGATCACTTTGAATCAATACAAACCCTTGGAGTAGGGTTGTATCATGAATGCACAATATTTGGTTAGCAATTTGCAATTGCTAACCAAATTCAATCTTGGTGAACCAAATAAGGATCTCTCTAGTAGATCCATGTTAATTATGGATTTATATCGAATATAAATAAATAATTAAAATTAAAAAGATCTAAATTAAAACCTTCTCACAAAATATTAAATCGTAGGTCTTCCACCATTGTAGGAGTGTGGGTGTCCTCCTAGTATTGATTATTTTGGGCTGGTCACAGTGGTTTAGTTATATCGAAAAGATACAACCATCTTATTAACATGAAATGTTGCTAGGTACTGATAGGGTTAGGCCCAATAAACGAGCACGTTGAGGGAACTAATGATGGTTTTACCTATGCATTGAACGGTAAGTCAAACTTAACTAAGGATTGAACCAATAAACGGGTACATTGAGGCACTATGACTTAGAGACCAATCACTGCAACATGCTTAAGAAGATTGGACAATATTTGTCTACTCATCGGTATAGCGTAACCCAAGAGCTGGGCATGGTGAGGTACAATGCATACCAATGGGACCGTAGTACCTACTAGGAACCCTAGTCATGTAGGGTTTTTCATATCTCTATGGGAAGTGTAAGAGATCCGTGAGAATACTGGGAGTCTAATTTATTTCTTAAAATTCTTAGAATAAATTTAAAATCAAGTACAAAAGTCTAACTAAATCTATACTCTATGATAAAAATTGGCTTCTAATCCTCACAGACTTTAGAATCAATTAACTAACCGATTAAGTTATAAAGACTGGCTTAAGAACTTAAAATAGTTTTAAGTTCCAAGAAGTTGAGCTAACCAGGATATCCCTATGTTACCAAATCATCTGACATTAATCAAAGGGCAATTAGTTCATAATCATTATTTGATAATGATTAAGGACTAGGGTGAGCTTGAGAAGCTCGACAGACCATGGAAAGTAGTTAAGAATGGATTTAATCCTATAATTTCTTGCCAATTCATATGAAAGTTTATAATAAACCACCACATAAATATAATTGATTGCACCTTGGCTAAGATATTGGACATGCTGGTAACTTCTGATAGGACCTTGAAGTGTTCAAGGGGAAGGATTCTTGCATACCTGGTGAACCTAAAGAAAAGGAATAGGAGACATGCTTTCAAAAGGTATATTGGATCTGCTTGATATTAGTATCTAAGCAGATAGTAAATGCTATTGGATCTAAGAGATCCAAAAATGAGATAGACCCAAAGTATATAGTACTTCTGGCTTGACCATATTGAAGAGGACAGAATAAATAAATTAGAAAGGTATGAGCTCCTAAGCTTATCAACATTCTAGTCATTTTTGATTTATGGATTTTGCCTTCAAGGATAGATGGCCAAACCACCCTTGTGGGACATAGGATGAGGACTACTAATATACTTGCCTTGATACATTCTAATATTGCAACCCATTTGATAAGCTGGACATGGGGTAATTCTTTTTACTTCATTACTTATATTGGTTAGTATGGGTATATGTGTGAGACACAAATCTGAAATCTTGAAAAGTTTAAAGAATTTAGATATAAAATAAAGAAATAATTAGAAAACCCTTAAGATTTTTTGATGAGATTGAGACGTGTATGCCTTAGTGGGAGTTTCTAACCTATCTCAAGAAAACCACATAATCTTATAATGAACTCTTCTTGGTGCACCTCAACTCGACGGGGTGTTAATGAGAAAGAATTGAACATTATTCAATATAGTCCGATCCATGATGAGCACCACTGATCTTTTCTTATTTTCTTTGAAAATATGCTTTACTTAATGGATACAGTTCTCTCTAAGTCTTTCCTATCATGCCATATGTGATATGGCACATTTAGGATATTCAATTTATGTCAAGTGTTGACATGTGGACCAAGTTAGAGGATACATCTATGAGATTCATTTCGAGGTATCCTAAAAGGTTTTAGGAATACTATTTTTCTTTCAAAGGATCACAATATGATTGTAACCTGACATGCTTTGTTCTTGGAGAAATAATTTGTCCAAGATGAAATAGTGAGAGGAAAACTAAGCTCAAAAAAGAAAGTCTCTTAAGAACAACAAGTTATAGAATCTATAGAACCTATTCATATTGAGCCAGTACATGTAGTCCCTTATTGATCTCATAGATCCAATACAACCTACTAAAAAATACTTAGATATTTTATCAGAGGACATAGAAGAAGTATTCCTCATGGGAGACAAGGAACATGAATTTGATGCAATCAAATCATTTGATATGATCAAATATTCCTTGAGGAAAACATGTGTTTATAAGAATGTCAGTGGGAGTATTGTCATGGTCCTCGTATTGCTCGTGGATGACATCTTCCTGATTAGAAAAGTTATTCCTATAGTGACATCGGTTAAAAATTTGGTTGTCTAAGTAAATTCTTCATGAAGGACCTTTGGAAAGCATCCAGTATAGGTCTATGAGATAGATCTAAGGGGATCTTAGACCTTTCACAAAAAATGTGCATAGAGGAGTTGCTGAAAGGGTTTAGCATGGAAAACTCCAAGAAAAGTTTTTACCCTTTTCGTATGAGATTGATCTCTCTAAGAAAATGTGTTCTAACACATTTGAGGAGATTCAACACGTAAGCTAGATCCCTTATGCTTTGGATCAAGGAAGCTTCATGTATGCCATACTATGTACATGACTAGATATTGTCGTTACTATGAGTGTCACGAGATATCGATTGAATCCATGTTGAGAGTACTGGATAGCTGTGAAAAATACTTTTAAGTACTTGAGAAGCACTTAGAATATATTAATTATCTTTGGAAGGAGAAGAAAGGTTGAGGATATGAGGACTCATAATTTGGATTTTATGTCTGATGTTGATAGTAGAGAGTCTACATCAGGATGTATTTCCTTATGCAATGGAACTTGGTAAATTGGAGGAGTTTCAAATAACCGATCATTGTAGATTTTAGAAGCTGAATATATCGTTACTTATGAGGCAACTAAGGAGGTATTCTGGTTTGTTGCATAACTAGGTGTAATGTTATGAGATGATACAACACTATTCTTTGATAACATATGCACCATAACTCTTGCTAAGGAACCTAGGTCTCACCGAAATTCTTAGTACATAAGAGCAATATGATTCATGATTATTTAGAGAAGTAAGACTTCAAGGATTAGAGTAAACCCTATGAAAATGTGGTGGGCCTACTAACTAAATGACTTAGCCAGCTTGGACCAAAGTACATCTTAGAGAAGATGGGGCTTAGGTTTATGATAGATTGGTTTCAGTACAAGTCAAAGATTGTTAGATATATGCCCTAAAAGCCAATCGAGCCAACACATTAATTCTTTCTCAAACATAATTTTATACTTGATCTAATAAATTAGGATAGTTAATTTCATTAATATAGTGTATGTGTCCATGAATCATCCAGAAAATTAATGAGATGATAACATATATTCTTAAGAGTTGAGAATTTGAGACATGTATTATTGATGGTTATTTTCTAAATTACTTTCAATCAAAGGATCATCATGGGGACGGTGATTAATCTAGTAAGATTGGCACATGGATCACTTTCCTTTAGGTAGATGAGTCTCAAATCCAAAGTGTAGGAATATTGGAGCAACAGTTCAGGTGGTTGTTAAAAAATGGTACTGAGCGTGACTAACATGAGAACTCACTTGGATGTCTGCTCACTCATCAATGATATTTTTTATGTTGTATTTGTGTGAGTGGTTCTTAGACCTGCGGTGCCTCGACTACTCATAGTGAGATTACTATAGTTTGACTACACATAAATTTGGTTCCTAGCTATATGGATCCTCATGGTGTATGTTGGCTATAGTAGGTTTACTGTAGGTATAGGATGTGCATCTAGATAGGATCTATCAATCTTAGTAGATAAAAAAAAATTCTATGTGATTTATGAAGTCGAGTTCATTAAGATCGAGGCCACGACATAGTGAATTATGGAAAAGAGTTTTCATGAGATTTTACGATTTGAACTTGAGCTGATTAAATCTTACATATGATAGATGATGGGGTTTGATAAGTTTTTCATAACCTCCATCTTGTCGGGACTCGCAATAGAAAAACTAAATCACATGGTAACTACACCTAAATATTCATCCTTCTATTCTGTTGGGTTGCCACTACATGCTGTTAGACATCATTGATGGATTATGGGATCAATGAGAATTATTTTGATGATCAATAATTATTGATTAGTAAGTTGAAATTGTTTCAATCTATTAAAAGAAGTTTCAATGATTTTTTGATGAAGATCAAAAAATTTCTCACTATCAGACAGAATAGAACATATGGGATCATACATAAAAAAGATCTTGACTGATCAGACTATTGAATTATGATTTCAAATCATAAATTGTAAGTGATTTAATTATCAATTTGATTGATGATTGGACTTAAATGTAAAAGTTACATTAAGGACTTACTAAGAATTACTAAGTTATAGGAGGACTAAATTGCAATCAATACATATTATTTGTTTTGATCAAATATTAGGTTTGGATCTTAATCAGATTTAATTCGATTAGTTTTGATTTGAGTTTGACTTAAATTAGGTCTCATAAGTCTAATAGAATTAGACCTAATGAACACTTGACCCAAACATATCTAGATTAGGTTTGACCTAATCTTTAACCATATTTTGATTTGGACTGGGTCTTAGTTAATTTAAATTAGATTTAATTTGATTAGATCTAATTTTAATTTGATTTGAATTAGGTTTCATTCATCTAATAGAATTGGACATAACCTAATCTAAATTGGATTCCAATTACCACTTGGACTTGGACCTAGACCTTGCCCAAATCAAAGAGGAGAACCCCAACTTAAACCCCCATGCCCCACATGGTTCCATGCCCCAAAATATTTTATTTTCACCATGAAAAGCTTCTTAGGAGGCATAGAGAATTGTGGGGAAGAAGGATGGGGTGGCAACACATGGGAGAGTGTCCTATTGTATTCCAACTCTATCTTTAACTTAAACCCTAACAACCCACCCTATAAATTAGGGACAAAGAGTGGCACCTCCTAATGATAAGATTATTGTTTGGACGCCCCAAGAGAAGAGGCTCTTTGGCATGGAGATCAGATTGGAGGATGCCCTAAGATTTATGGCGTGGAGGAATTCTACGAGAAGAAAATTATGGGCAGCCCCTCTCCCTCCTATCTTTTAATTCTTACAACCAAGTTGTTAGTTGTTGTTGGTAATCTCTCTCCCTCTTTCTTTGTCCAAAAGTTGGACATGTCCTCTTCTCCCTCTTCTCCAAAGTTGTCCAAGAGTTGGACATTAAAATCAGATTTGATCTGATTTTTATTCTTGGTCTATGAGATGGATGGTTCTCTTCTTCCTCTCCTCAATCTAGTCCAAAGGTTGGACAAGAAGGAAGATTAAGAGATTTGATCTCTCGTTCTCTTTCATAGATCTTGAATTTTTTCTTGAGAAGAGAAAAGTGGGGGGAAAATCAAATTTGATTTGATTTTGATTTCCTCCTTCAAATCTGTTTGATTCTCTTAAGAAGAGGATCAAAAGATTGAATCGATTTGACAAGCTAGAGTGCGATTTTTGCAAGAGTGCTAGTATCCCAGTGAGATCAAGACTTCTAATCAAATCAAGCTTAGTGGATACCCGTAGAGGCCAAATACATGTGCGGTTATAGTGGATCCTCGAAAACATCCTTACATCGTCGGATCATTGAATCGCGGTGAAGATTTACCCGCACAGAGGTAAAATTTAGATTCTTGTTTATAGATTTTATCTTACATATATGATGATGCCTAAATTATGAGATTTGATCTCCATGTGTGCTAGATTAGATTAGATCAAATTAAAATTATTTAATATTATTTTGACATAAGATTGTCCTGACATAATAGTAAAATATATTATGTTGAACGGTTGTTATAGAACAATGTTGAAATGATGTAGAAATTTTTATTTCTGCTGGTTAACTCTATATATTCAAAATTTTTGAAACTTCTACATGCATACCTATCACCATGTGATGGCAAAATCCCACATGGCTTTGACTAAGACCTCCGAAATATTGGTCGACAAGGCACTGATGATGACAAGATATCCTAACCTAAGTTTGGACCTCCACAAATGAATGTCTCAGAAATGATCTGATGACAAAATCTGAGGTCGAAAATTGACTAACAAAAATGACTAGGTCAAAATGTAGCTAAGTAGTCAGTTCAAAATTGACCTTAGAAGTCTTCATCGGGCAACATATGACCTCAACTAGTGGAGAGAACTAACATACCACAATGACTCTCCATCGATAGCCAAAAAAGCTTGAATTTTATCCAAAGCCAATGACTACGAAAATTTTGGTAGAATAGACTTTAGCAAGTCAGCAAATACTGACAACACGAAGAAGCAAAAACATTCAAACAAGGTAAATATGATAAAAACACATTAAACTAAAGTTTTTTTATTTATTTATATCAAAGGCACCAGTAAGAAGGCACCAAAAAGTAGACACAAAATTGATGAAGGCTTAATCTTCATCCAAAGAGAATGCCCTAACCTCCTCATCACTATTGTCTGGAAGAGATGTTTAAGGTCCAATTTTGAGATCATATACTTTATACGGGCTTTGTAGTCTTCAAAGTCCTGGATAAAGATGACAAAGGAGGCATCAATGATTTCCTCCTCAAAGGCTGTTAATGCCTTATACTCCTCGATGCAACAGACACGGACCTCGATGGGAATTCACAAGTATTGGGGGCCCTACCACTGCCCTTAAGTAGAGGAGGGTTCACCCCAAGCCCTAGAAGGAGAGATGAAGTCGAGCCCAACTGAGTGGCCAGAGACGACCTCGAGGTAGCTGGGGTAGTAGAAACGGGGAGCTCTAGCTTTATGCTACCCCATCTTAGTGCTCCTCTCCCTCTTGGATGAGGATTCTTCTTGAGAAGGGGCCATCTTCTTCATCACCACCTGCTTTACGGCCCACGATGAAGGCTTCATGGCTAATGAAAAACAAGAGGAAGGAACTTTTCTTGACAAGTACTACAACAGAAAAAATAGCAGACCATGGGATGAAAAAATTCTACTTGATAGATGATCTATTTATATAGATCTCGAATGATGTAGATATGAAGCGACAAATCATGCAGCTCTTATCCACTCAAGTCCCATGGAACAATTCACAAAGAACATCTTGGAACTTACCATGACCCGCCACATGGCAAATCTGAATAGGTCCAAAGGCAATTTTTGGATTTATTCTCTTAGAAGCATCACTCAGTGACTTCTTGAGCTCCTTCCTTAATAAAGGCAGCCTAAGTCATGAAATGATGTGATATAACTTCTTGAAGAATCTTCCCACCAAGAGCAGTAATGTGGACAAGCTCGGACACCAAGCTAAAACCCGACGATAGGATCAGAGGACCAATCCCTCAGAGATATCTCGGTTCAGACTGAGACCTCCAAAATTTTATTTGGTATGGTACCAATGACTAGGAGATATCCTAGCCTAAGCTAGGATCTGTGTAAATGAGATACTCTAGTTAGATCCGAGGACATAATTGAAGTTTTTGACTTGGAAAATTCTACCCAAGGTTGTTGAAAAAGACTTTGGTAGCCCACATCAACAAACATATCTTCAAATAGGATACGACCTAGCCATTGGCTCTACCCAAGACGTCTACCTAGAAAGACAACTTTGGTGAAACAAGGCCAATGACAAGCGACACATTTGGATGATGGTCAACACTCATGACTTGGTGAAGTTTAGGTCCAAGCATGACATAAAGTCGACCTCAGAAAATCCAATTTGAGTATAAACAAAAACAACCTGAAATAATCCATGCATACATCAGTTCAAATGGCAAGTATTCATATTTAACAAAAGATAAGTTCATTTCATTAAAAAGTCATCAATTACAAAATCGTCAAAAGTAGATACAAAAGAAAAATCAAAAGAAAAGCACAGAGGCTCAAAACTCATTGGACAACACCTCAATTTTAGCATCGGTGACTAGCTCAGTGGTGGGACCTAGAGCGGTAGCTAACCCATCGATGTAAGGATCGGCTGTAGTAGGCTCGAGCTTAATCGACACCTCGGGTCGCGGCTAATCCTCTTCCCCTATCTCCACATCAAGGTCGAATTGGCTAGTGTCAACCTCAAGGAAGAAGTGTGCCACTTGCACCTTGCAGGCATTGAAGCCTTACCAGTAGGCTACTGAGGAGCCCTCAATGATTTCGGCCTTAAACTCCTTTGACACCTTGTACTCTTCAACGGCCTTCAGTTTAGCCTCAGCAATTACCTTTGCCTTGTCAGCCTTTGCCCAAGCCTCCACCGACTTGAGTTTTTCCTTGGTCTTCCTCACCGCTGCTTCTTTTAATTGAAGGTTTGCCTCAAGCTCAGTGATCCTCTTTTGCCACACCTTTATGAGTCCATGCTCTATAGCAAGGAAGCCCTCAAGCTGTATGACATGATCCCTGGTGGCCAGAAGCTTAAACCTGGGCTAGGAAGCATCCTCTTCTGCGGCCTTCTTCCAAGCCTCCACTACCTAAAGATCTCTTTCAAGTTTTCTTTCTACCTTGTTGAAGCTGATGACCACCTCACTGAGGAGAGCAACATCATGCATCAGCTACAAGGGGAAACCAAAGCCTATAAACCTCAAGCGTAAAGAAGAAAATCAACTATGGTAGGGATTTACCTTCAAAAGATTCCAAAATGATGACAACAATGCCATGCGCAATGGTCGGACCTTTGTCTCGACCCAATCGGCTGGCAAGAGCATCATCTTGATAATCTCCTGGGTGAGCTGCTAATTGTTGAGAGTCAAGTCATCTCTCCAAAATTGGAAGCAAATTAATCCACACTAGCAACGAGGTCCAAGGAGGAGGAGGAGGTGCAGTCATTGCTCGGATGGACTTTGTAGCTATTAGGAGAGCCACCTTTAGGTGCTATGCGATGACGACATCTTGCGAGTCATCGATCTCAATCGGATTTGTGCTAGATGTCCTAATCGATCTGCTAGGAGCAGATGGAGTCAGAGCTAGGAAGACCATTGACATTGTCTTCTTCTTCAAAGGGCCACCCTCTAAGGTGGAGCTTGGCCTCTTCTTCTTGAAGGAAAGTTTGATCAACTTAACCGTAGGCCTTATCATTACAAAACTAAAGACAAGAAATTAGTACAAAAATCATAGGAAAAATTATGAAATCGACAAGGCAAAAGACTTGGACATATCCTAAGGAAGGGTAGGACTGATGCTGATGCTATAAAGATTTTGCTTGGTCCCCAGTGTAAGTTAACAAGATAGATTCTTGCATGTATTTCAAAACATTTTTGAATGTAGCAGAAAAGATCTAGGCTAAACCCTTTAATCCAGCATGCATCAGATCATATCTGTAATTTATCCCATGCCCAGATCCATGATATATATCAAATGTAGATCACATCTACAAAGAAATGATTGAGATAAGATCTTAATACCTGAGTGCAGGTCACTATACACCATAGCTAATGATCATGGAACTAAAGGAGGTTCTTCTAGCCATGCAAGTGCCCGACCTCTATAGGTATCCACCAGGGTCTACTTTAGATCGTCTTTTCTTATTACAGATTCATCTTTTCCAAGATGAATCACTACCTTTTGGATTCAAGACCAACATTGATCTTTCCTTTGCGATCTCAATGCTTAAATTGCAACCTTTCTCCTTTGCTTGGCATAGAAAAAATTGCCTAACCAATCTTGGGCATCTGCAAACAAGGGATGCCGAACACTTGGGCGTTGGGTAGAGTGGAGAGACAAAGGGAGGTGTGTAGATCTGGATATTTTTTTTCTTAATTTTTTTATTTTTTATTTTTTCTCTTAAACCCTAGGATAAGAGCCTCTTAAATGGAGCTCTTCTTGGAGTCAAATTCAAAATTCAAAAAAAAAAAAGGGTTAAGAGGCAAGTCCTTATCTCATAAAGACTCATTCCTTGTTTGTTGATTTTCTTTCCAAAATAGCAAGCACAAAAAAGAATAAGATCACACCCAAAAAGAAAAGAGCAGAAAAGGGTGTAAGACCCTCTTCTCTCTTCTCCATGCTAATAAGGAAGGGTTACGTGTGTTCCCTCTAACACTCACGACAAACATGATTCCATGTGGTGTCCCTTGGACATTTCAAAATGAGGAGGAGACTGTGCCTCTCTAGATTTATCTTGAGCTAGCGTATGCTCTGAAGGGAAATCCTAATTTTCCGGTCCAGGTTCGTTCAGATCTGATCAAATCAAGAGATACATTTCAAAATTTTTCTCTTTGATCTGTATCAGATCTAGGATATTTTAGATCTGATTCTTATTATTTTAATAAATAAAATAAATAAGGATAAATTAAATTAAATTTAATTTACTTGATTTGGATAATCCTATTACCCTGTTGATGATCCTATATGCAGCGGAAGATTCTGGATCTAGCCACGTAAGTGTCTGACCTCTATCGGTATCCACTCGGGCGGGATCTGGAGATCCTCTTCTTCTCTATCATGTCTCCAAAAATTAGATCTGGATCTGATCTGGAGGATCTTCAAAACTCCTTTTGAAGATCAGCAGTCGTCCTTTGCAGCAGCGCGGCCTTCTTGCTTTTGATCGCCTTTCTTTGATCTGGATTGCACCAACCAAAGTCCAAAACCCTTTTGGATGTGGAGAGGAGAAGGAGAAGGAGGTTTGGCATGGAGGAAGAGGGGAGAGGCAGCCTTGGGTGTGGGAATTATGATTCTTAATCATATCATGTTCTATTCTGAGTTGGGCACAGGGTCTTATTTATAGACTGACTGTGATCCAACTTCTCTTCTTCCCAACCAATCACAACCCTTTGTGAAATCAGATCTAAATCTGATTGGTGGAAATAGAGTCCCCTAGATTTCTCTTTAGAGGGCGCCTAAGACCAGTCAAACTGGATTCTTAGAAGAACTCTAATTGGAATCCAAAACGGAGGTAGAGTCCTTGTCCAACAAGGACTCCTAGGCGCCTCCAACTTGGGCGCATGCCTAGGGTGGTGTGTGCCCTCCTCCTTGCCAGGTTCTAGCAGGGGGACAGGCCCCCACCAGCACTCCAATAAGTGCATGACATGTGGTCAAAAGTCAAAGTATCAACGGTCAATGTTTGACTAGTCAAAGGTAGACTTTTGACCAAAGTCAAAGAACAAGAAATAGCAGGTGACCAAAAATGGCAGGTAATGTCTTACAAAATAAGACAATCTTTTTTGACTTGGACAACCTCCAGTCAGACCATATGAAGGCCTCTGATTGAGCACAAACTCCTTTGGCTCAGATAGGATAACTTATTTATGATAGAAAAAGAAGAACGTTAGGTTCAATCGAGTGCTAGCATGATTTCCTTGAACCTAATTGAATCTCATTCAGATCAATTAAACTAGATCAGTTTAATTGATGATCACTAGATTCAAACCCTTGTTTATGTGACCTAATTAGGTTTAGTTCTGTATGGTAATGGGATATGTCATAATCTCTATCATCGACATCATCGAAACTCCTTTCGATGGATCAGAACTCTTCTAATTCGAACAGCTAGAATGATCGATCATCTAAATCATTCTAATTGCTCCCAAAATCCACCAGTGACACCTAGCAGTATATGGTGGCAACTCATCAAAGCTGAATGCGAACCTCTTGGTGCAGCTATCTATGTGATTCAGTTCTTCTATCTTGAGCCCCGATCAGATTAGGGTTAAGGTAAACTCGTCAAATCCTAGTTTCTGTCATATGATATAATCATTCGATTCGAGTCCAATGTGAAAATCTAAATAGAACTCTTTCTATTATTTCACTCTGCCATGGCCATGGGCTTCTGGATTGATTCTCATGATTATCATAGGGCTGCTCGTTACCACGAGGTAGATAGATTCCATCTTGATGCCATCAGTTCCTACAGTGAACATGCTATAGCCAACATACACCTCAGGGTTCCATATGGCTAGGAGACGAGTAATGGTGTAGTCAAACTATAACACCCTCAAGGTAAAATGCCGATGCCTTAGGTCAAAGAACCAGACACAACTACAACAGCATCGAGTCAGTCATTGACGAGAAGTAGACTCCTAATGACTATGAGTGGTCACGCTCAGTGCCCTCGTTCTCTAACGAGTACCTATACTTCACTTCGGTGTCTCTACACCGTAGACTCAAGACTCATCTACTAAAGAGAAGCGATTGTACACCAATCTTTCGGATCAATCACCATCCTTGTGATGATCCTATGGTCAGGAGCAATTTATGAGTTAATAATGATTATTCATGTCTTAAATTTTCAACTCTTGAAAATATGAATTATCATTACCATTAACTCAAAGGATGGATCACAGACACTAAATACACATATGTGATAGAAAATAACCCATTTATTGATTTTAGTCAAAATTATAATTTTGCCCCTAGAAGTGTGTTACAAGTGTCAACCAATTCTGGCTTCTAGGGCACATATATCTAACAATCTCCCACTTGTCCTAAAGCCAATTGGCTACAAGTCTAAGTCCCATCTTCTTAAGGTGGGCTTCGAACTTCTGCTGGCCCAACGGCTTTTGTAAGTGGGTGCCAATAATTTGTGGAGTCGACTCTCTGACTCGACGTAACCCTTCTCGAGGTAATCGCGGATGAGGTGGTATCACCGCTCAATATGCTTGGATTTTTTATGAGACCTTGGCTCCTTAGCAAGGGCTATGGCGCCATTGTTGTTCCAGTATAGAGAAATGGCATCTGATGGCATTACTCCGATTTCTGCAGGAAACTTCTTATACCAAAATGCTTCCTTCGCAGCCTCTGATGCAGCGATATATTCTGCTTCCATGGTGGAATCTGCTATCACGGTTTGCTTGGAACTCTTCCAGCTGACAGCACCACCATTGCACCCAACAGACTACCAGATGTCGACTTTTCGATCATCTTATCAGACATGAAATCTGAGTCTATGTATCCTGGACTTGGAGTTCTCCATTAAAAATTAAAACAACATTATATATCCTTAGTTCTTCTCAAGTACTTAAGGATACTTTTCATAGAAGTCCAGTGTCTTTTACCTGGATTTGACTGATATCTGCTTGTGACACTACAGCATGGGCTATATCAGGTCATGTACATAGAATGGCATACATGAGGCTCCCTATTGCAGAAGCATAAGGGATCTTGCTCATGCGTTCTATTTTCCTCAGGTGTGCTAGGCCACATCTTCTTGGAAAGATGATACCAATGTCTCGAAGGGTATTAATCCCTCTTAGAGTTTTCCATACTAAACCCTTTTAGTACTTTCTCTATGTAAATTTCTGTGAAAGTCTAGATCCTATTCGGTCTATCTATAGACTTAATTTCTGAATAAAGGATGCTTTCATAGAATCTTTCATGAAGAATTTCTTGGACAACCAATTTTGACTGTCGTAACATGGGGATATCATTTCCAATAAGGAGGATGTCATCCGTGCAATACGAGGAAGAACAAAGCGCTCCCACTGACTTTTTTGAAAACACATGGTTTCTTCATTTTTTTATGAAATCAAACTTTTTGATCACATCATTGAAACGAGTGTTTCCAGCTCCGAGATGCTTGCTTAAGTCAATATATGGACACTTGGCAGCTTGACAAACCTTGTGTGATCAGTTCACTGGATGTGAAACCTAATGGCTGTTCATATAGATATATTCCTCAAGATATCCATTTAGGATGCATTTTCACATCCATTTGCCATATTTTATAATCGAATAGCGCAACGGCAAGCATGTGCGGATTGGATTTTAGCATAGCATTGGAGAAAGGTATCCTGATAGTCAATGCCTTTGCATTGACTATAATCTTTTTGCCAGTAGTCTAGCCTTGAATGTCTCACAATTTCCATCTGACCAATCTTTTCTCTTGAAGATCATTTACACCCAATAGTGTACATACCTTCTGGTGGATCTACCAAGGTCCAGACTTGGTTTGAGTGCATCGAGTAATTTCTAACTGCATTGCTCTAGCATTTCTCGGAGTCGATATCTGATATCGCTCCTTGTGGGTTTTGGGATCATTCCCATGAGCACACATTACTACGAGGAACATTTTCTCTACTCCTCTGAAATAATACTTAAGTATCTCTCAGGAGGATGGGAAACTCTTTCGATCTACGAGGTAAAGGAGGTAGTGTTCTTATTGGCTCAAACTGATTAGGTTCCACTTGGTCCTTAGCTCATTCCACTTGTGAGACTTTTCTCATAAGCTTGATCTATTTTTCCAATGCGCTGTCTTGAATAACTTATTTTTCAAAAAGATGGCATGTCGATCACATATCACATTGTGGTCTTCTGGAATGTAGAAATAGTATCTAATGACTCTTTAGATATCCTAATGAATCGAGCTCTGAAGGACTAAACTCTAACTTGTCGATTGTTTGTCTTTTGACATGAGCTGGACAACCAAATTCTGAGATGACTCAGACTTGGTTTCTTATCGTGCCATATCTCAACAGTGTGGTAGGAACGATTTTAGAGGGAACCTATTCAGTAGAATAATTTGAAGTTAACAATGAGTGTCCAAAGAAAATCAGGGAGAGTCTGTGAAGCTCATAATGGATCGAACATATCAATAGGGTTCTGATTTCTCCATTTGAAACCCCATTGAGTTGAGGGTGTTCCTGGTGGAGTCCATTGAGAGACTATGCATTTTTCTTTTAGATACTCTAGAATTTTTGGCTAAGGTATTCACCTCCTCGATCTAATCGAAGAACCTTAATGGATTTTTTCAGTTTGTTTTTCTCTTATGTCTAATTTCTTTTGAACTTTTCAAAAGCTTCAGACTTGTGTCTCATAAGATACACATATCCATACTAGATAGATCATCGATAAAGGTAATGAAGTAGACAAATTGCCTCTAGCGGTACATTCAATGGGCGCACAAAATCAGTATGTACTAGGGCAAGAAGATCCGTGGCCCTCTCATTGTTAACAAAAGAGAGTTTAGTCTTTTGCCTTGAAGACAGATTTACAAGTTGGATATGACTCGGAAGTCAAAAGACTCAATATCCCATTTTTCTCTAATTTGTTGATCCTATCTTCTGCTATAATGACCTATCTCAAAGTGCCATAGATATTCTGTCGTTTGGACTATCCTAGGTCGTTTGGCATTACGTTTTGCTCGATAGTTAGAACAGGTACATCAATATGTAGCTGATAAAGAAATTATAAGGAAACCATTTTGCAATTTTATTTTTTTCATAAAAGAATGTTACAGATGGTCTTAAAGAAGGTGATCACAATAACCTTCTTATGCTAAGCATGAAACAGAAATCAAATCTGCTTAGCTGCTGGCACAAAATAAAGTCTTTCAAACTAAGTCTAAACTAAGATGGTAAT
The DNA here is from genome assembly GCA_006176705.1 of Cocos nucifera. Taxonomy (NCBI): domain Eukaryota; kingdom Viridiplantae; phylum Streptophyta; class Magnoliopsida; order Arecales; family Arecaceae; genus Cocos; species Cocos nucifera. Next base: position 42,864 of record QRFJ01005015.1, on the reverse strand, counting down.
CGAAGAGGGTATGTTCACGGCTACTGCAGCACTCTTGCTTCATTACCGACCGTAGGATCATGTCTCATCCCTCAGCCTCCTGCTATCCAGATCCTGCATAGAAGTGCACAGATGGGACTAGAACGAGTCAAGCACCCAATGAATGCAGAAGAAATCGTAAGTTTAGACTCAATAACGAGCATACTTCAGAGGATTCCCTTCTTTGTTCTTCAGGGTGGCCCAGGTAAGTTAGGGTAGTTCCGCTTCCAATGGTCGTAGCTGTTGCAATGAACACTTTTCCTTTGACATCGACCTTCTTCTTACTCTGGCTTCTTCTTCTTTGATCTTCCACTTTTGCTTTTCACAGACTTTTTTTCTTTCCAGAAGACTTTCTTTTGGAGAAGTCTATTCCATAGCAAGAATTGAGCTTTTAGAACTTTCATAGAAAGTCAGCGGTAACCAGCATATTCATTGATTCGACCAAGGAATTCTGAAGTTTTGATGTGGTAATTATGATGAATTGCCATATGCATCAGTCAAGGATTGTCAGAATATATCGTTCTGGCAGGCCAAGTCTAACTTACACCGAGCTTCTCACAGCTCTTCCATGTCCTTGATAATTGTCAGACAGTGATCTTGGACTGACTACCCATCACGTATCTTAGCCTTAAAAGTCATTTTGTGACTTGAATATTTAGTGCGCGACTCTGTTCACACATCTCCTGAGGTGAGCAACATTTGGCGTGCAGTCCCGATATCCTCATGTTAGCGCTAGAAGCTCATCAGACATCGAGCCAAACATATAATATCTGGCCTTATTATCTTCGTCTATCCATTTTTCCAGAGACGCTCTCTGTTCAACAGATGGACGGGCTAGTAAGGTGGGAGGATCCTGGTCCAAAATATGGGTAACTTCTCAGAATCCAAAATAATTTTGTAGTTCCTGAGCCAATCTTTATAAATTAGGTTCGGTCAGTCTTATGTGTGTCAGGATACGTGCTAATGGGTTGGACGCAGACATTTTTCTGTAGAAAGTCAAAAATTTTAGTTAGATATTGTAATTTTGACTTGACCAATTTATTTAGAAATTTTATTTTTAAATAAATTAGCTTCCACTATTTTCTCGGATCCTACACTCCCTCTGAGAGATGCGAAAATCTTCATGATTAATGATTTCTAGTGGGTGGTGCAGTCTCACCAACTGACTCATCACCTCACTAATAGTTATTGGTGATGGGTTAGCCAATGAGTGAAACACTCTTGTTCAATGATTCTCTAATCATGGGTGCACCAAACTTGATCTCTAATTCATGAATCTCACCATATCTGGAATATTGATCTACTCCTTAGTTAGTCAGACCACCATTTGCATAGATGGGTTCCTAATTGAGTCTCTCACGTATCCAAAATATTGAGCCAATCAATCCTCCAGCCCATAGCATCCAATGCCTAATAGACATGGTTGCATTTCCCGGTGCAACTGAGCACTGTATCATGCTGAGAACAATCAAGCCTCGAGAGGGCCCACATCTACAATGGTGGAAGACTCAGACCTTAATATTTTCTTAGGGAGAATTGATTCAGGTCTCATAAAACTAGAAATTGGCTTAGTCATAACAATTATGACTAACTAGTGGCATGGGTTAGCTCGAATTATTGACCACTCAGATCAAAATTGTGTCCAACAGATATGGCTAGGTAAGTGAGATGTGGAAGGAATATGCCAATTAACTCGTATAAAAGCATTCAGGATGAGTAGCTTCCAATTAAAAATCGTCGATCGTATGTGAAAACTTACTTAGACAACTAAATTGTTGAGTCAGAATCAATTGGTTTGCTACAATCCAGACTCTAACACTCTGAGCCTAATTAGGTCTTGCTTGATCTTGACTCGATCTTGACCAGACTTAATCCTATTAGGCTGGTCATTTAAAGCATTATTGATCCCATCTAACCAACTCTTGATTCGTTTGATCAAACCGCTTAGACCTAATTAAGCTACCCAAGCCCGAACGCCAGTATTATGAATATGTTCTTAGATCTGAAATTCCTCAATTTTAGACCTAATTAATATTTATAAACTTAATTCTTAATTAAGCAGGGTTCATAAACAAAATATGCACAATAAATCCTAGGGTTTCGGGTATCTAGGGTTTTGGCAGAAAGTAAGTTTTTTTGGATTTCTGATTAAGGAAAACAAGCGCAGCACCCTACACATCATAAGAACACTCCTCGAATGGAAGAGAGCATTTAATCCTTTTTCATTCTTATGATCGGACGGCAGCAGAAACACCTTAATCAGGAACATGCAATACTACAAAACAGTTTTAGATCTATATATAATATCTCCATATATAATCAGATCTAATTATGGCACATCTTTGCATACATCTCATGTATCAAATCATGCATGTTTTTAGATCTAAATTATCTCATAATAATCTAAAAAAATTAGATTTAAATTGATCTAATCAAAATAAATTCTAATCTAGATAATTATGTTAGAACTATTCTACACTAGTCTAGCATGCATCAATCACATCTCATATGATATTCAAAAATTAAATAATTTTATTTGCTATTTTTTAGATGTTATTATAATACTTATTTATCAAAAAATAGTAAATAAAAAGATCTAAAATATGAATTTAATTAGATTAAATAAAAAACATGCAAGACTATTCTATAGAATATTCTATCTAAGAACTAGTCATGCATACCTTCTAATCTTGAATCAATATTTAATTTTAAATTTTTTTCTGATTTTAGATCTGATCACATCACATGTGACATCTAAAATCACATATTTTTTGATTAAAATAAATTTAAAATTAGATCTAAATAATTTTTAGAACCATGGCTCTGATACCAGTTGAAGGAAAATCCTGATTTCTCGGTCCAGATTCGTTCAGATCTGATCAGATCAAGAGATATATTTTAAAATTTTTTTTTTTGATCTGTATTAGATCTGGGATATTTTAGATCTAATTCTTATTATTTTAATAAATAAAATAAATAAGGATAAATTAAATTAAATTTAATTTACTGATTTGGTAATCCTATTACCCTGTTGATGATCCTTATGCAGCGGAGAGTTCTGGATCTAGCCACGTAGTGTCCTGCATCTAGGTATCCACTCGAGGATCTGGAGATCCTCTTCTTCTTCTTTCATGTCTCCAAAATTAGATTAGATTTGATCTAGAGGATTTTCAAAACTCCTTTTCAAGATCAGCAGTCATCCTTTGCAGCAGCGCAGCCTTCTTGCTTTTGATCGCTTTTGTTTGATCTGGATCGCAACCAACAGTCCAAAACCCTTTTGGAGTGGAGAGGAGAAGGAGAAGGAGGTTTGGCATGGGAGAAGAGGGGAGAGGCAGCCTTGGGGCATGGGAAATTATGATTCTTAATCATATTCATGTTCCATCTCTGAGTTGGGCGAGGTCTTATTTATAGACTGACTGTGATCCAACTTCTTCTTCTTCCAACCAATCACAATCTTTGTGAAATTAGATCTAAATTTGATTGATGAGAATAGAGTCCCTAGATTTCCTCTTAGAGGGCACCTAAGACCATCAAACTGGATTCCTAGAAAAACTCTAATTGGAATCCAAAAGGGAGATGGAGTCATTGTCCAACAAGTACTCCTAGGCCTCCAACTTGGGCGCACTGCAGGGTGGGTGCACCTCATCCTTATAGGTTCTGATAGGGGGACAGGCCCCCACCAGCTTTCAATAGGTGGCATGACATGTGGTAAAAGTTTAAAGTATCAATGGTCAACGTTTGACAGTCAAAGGTAGCTTTTAACCAAAGATCAAAGAACTAAGAAATGGCAGGTGACCAAAAATGGCAGGTAATGTCTTACAAAATAAGACAACTCTTTTTGACTTGGAACAACTCCAGTCAGACCGTATGAAGGCCCTGATTGAGCACAAACTCCTTTGGCTCAGATAGGATAATTATTTATGATAGAAGAAAAGAAGAACGTTAGGTTCAATCGAGTGCTAGCATGATTTCCTTGAACCTAATTGAATCTCATTCAGATCAATTAAACTAGATCAGTTCATTGATGAATCACCAGATTCAAACCTTTATTGTGTGCATCCAGTTAGTTCAGTTCTGTATGGTAATGGGATATGTCATGATCTCTATCATCGACATCATCGAAATTCTTTCGATGGATCAGAACTCTTCTGATTCGAACAGCTAGAATGATCGATCATCTAAATCATTGTAATTGCTCCCAAAATCTACCAGTGACACCTAGCAGTATATGGTGGCAACCCATCAGAGCTGAATGCGAACCTCTTGGTGCAGCTACCTATGTGATTCAGTTCTTCTATCTTGAGCCCCGATCAGATTAGGGTTAAGGTAAACTCGTTGATAGGAACGCGATGCTGTCGTTAAGACACCGTGTTTATCAGTTTAATCCGACTTCTTAAAATTATTGAAAATACATAAATAGTAGTGAGTCGGGTCGAATCCACAGGGAAGGTAGTGTTTTTAGATTTGAAGTCTTTGATTTTTTTTTAGAAGAAAAAGAAAATAATTTGAATTTTGAAATAAAAATTGAAGTCGGAAGATTGAAAAAAAATTAAAAGATGCAAGAATTTAATTTGGTACTAAGATCTACTAGTTAGATCTTAGCATCTACTTGCAAAGCAATAATTTAAAGTGCAGAAATTAAATTGCAATAAAAATAAAAAGCAAGAAATAAAAATTTTTATTAACTAAAATTTCAGAATTTAAATACATAAAATTTAAAAAGAAAAGATAATAAAATAAAACAGCCTGATCTCTGATCTTGGATCGGCATTGGCAGAAAGATGGTGTAGAAGCTCGGCTCTTCTTCTCGGCAACCCGTTGATTCGAAGCAGCCTTTAACCCATAGCCTGGCCTGTACAAATCTTCACCTTGATCGGAGATGTTGATTTCTGATGGCCTGGGGTTCTTTTTATAGAGCTAGGAGGGCTGGATATTTTTTCTAAAAGGCAATATGGGACTAATAGCCTTTGTAATCGTAAAAATATAAATAAATTTGGATAAATTTTGAATCAAAACAGCTCAGATACGACTCTTGTAAAATTTGATTAAAGATCCAAGCCATTCCAAACAGGAATCAACGGTCCAAAAATCATCAAAAATCGGAAGCAGATAAGCTCAGATCGGGTTGGATTAAATTTGGCCGTTGGATCGCATTTGATCGAGGAAATCTAGCCGCAAATCCGCGCTTCGGGAGTCTTGATCGCCACGCAGCGTCCTGGACCGTGGAATCAATTGCTGGATCGAGCGCTGCGTCCGATGGTGATCCGCGTGATGTTTGTATCTGATAAATTCGGAGCAACCACAAGCCGTCCGATCCTGACCGCAAAAACGACCACATCGTCCGATGCCGCAATACTGTTCCCATGGATCCGCGTGGACGCGAACCGCACCGCACAACGCAACCAATCAGCACGCCTGTTGTCGGAACCGAAAAAGACCTGAAATTACCCTTGTGAGCCGCGATACAATTCTGTAGACCCGTTAAGGGGTCCTGGTCCACCACGTGGCAATCTCCTGATTCGCCGAAATTTGCTGAGGCTGGCGGGTCCACGCCTGGATCGTGGACCGGCTTGATGGCTTCAACGGCTGTAGAGTCGGCTTTGATTGGCTTCGCTTTGTGCTTGGATGGGCTCGGGCTTTGCGGAGCCGGCTGGAGCCGTTTTTTTTTTATTTAATTTTTATTTATTTTATATTTTTAAAAATTCATATCTTTTTCATTTTAGCTCTGTTTTACTTGAAATTTATTTCGTTGTGATCAGAAAAATGATCTCTTTCTATTGATAATAAAATTTTATTTTTTAATTTTTATTAATTTTTATTAATTTTTAATTAATTTTTTAATTAAATAAAATAATGAATTTTTTTAAAAATTATATAATAAATTTGATTATTAATTCTTAAAAATTAATATCAATTAATTGATAAATTAATACTTTTATTGGTGAATTTATGATGCTTATCACACCCCCCAACTTAAGTTTTGCTCGTCCTCGAGTAAAGAAAGAATTTAGTTTTAAATATCTTTTAACTTTAGAGTTTTGAATTTTACCTAAGCAATTTTCAAAATGACCATTGATATTCAGTAGAGATTAAATGAGATATATCATTGGGGTATTAATACTTATCAATAGAAAAATTAAGTAAAGAACATTAAATTTTCAGAACTTTTCTAATTATTCCACTTTTTATCTCGATTTGTCTAAACTTTTCATATAGGTAGGTGTATTGCTACTTCATCCTTCATTTATTAATTTTTATTTTTACATTGCCACTTTTTGACGGAAATATCATTGCTTAATTAGGCAACAGGGACCCGATTACTCGTGGGAAACCAATGTTTATTTTTTTTTTTTTTTTTTTTTTTTTTAACGTTGTACCAACTATTGAGTGTCTTAACTCCTTAAGCTTTCTATTTGATCCATGTAGCGAGTTTGGGCCAATGACTCCCAAACCAGTTGGCTTTAGGGCACTAGGTATAGAATACCTCGGGCTTACTAGCTCCGAATCAAAATAGGACCTTACGAGTTAAGACTAGCATTTTAACAACGAGCTTCTTTGCCCTTCCCCCTTTGTGCGTGAAACTCAATGCTTGCTTAGGGCAAAAGAGACCCGGTTACTCAGGTGAGAAGTACTTGGAAACTATTTTATTAAATAAATTATTTTAAATGAAGAAATGTATAGTTACCTCCCTACAACAAGCCTATAAAAAAGTAGCTTTTCTTTGATGCCTAAAGTAAAATAATAATTAGAAATGCTCCAAGGAAGAAATTTTTATGTTCGGGATTAAACTCTTTATTGAATTTTCTTAATCTTGATTCCTCAATATCTCACCAGATTCTCTATCTGTGGTATCAATTTTTCTTTTAAAAATGCTTATAATTTAGTTCAGATAATCATTGATGGTATCTATTCTGAAATCGCACCATGACTTTAGTAGGACAACAATCATAGATTTCTATTTCTACTCTTCCCACTAAATTAATCACAAACATAATGTCCTCTTATATGTAGAGAAGAAAAAAAAGAGGTTTATTAATAATAGAAACATTGAAAATGTTACAACATGTACGTGCGGCTATCCATCATTTATTGTATTATTGATTTATGGATTTACTATTTTCGAGTCCAGATGCCTAAGAATTAGCTTCTAACTTACCAAAAAAAATCGCAGTACAGAAGAAGATCGTTAATTGATATAAAACTAATATTGGGTTGCCGGCAAGAAACGCTAATACGATCTCGCCAGAAATATACTATCTGTGTCGTTATTAATTGTACAGAAATTTAAGAATGTATTTTGATAACTAATTGCCAATCAGCATACAGGAGAAAGCTTGGATGGCTTATCCGCGAAAGTAATCTGACACAACATTTAGTTGAATTTAGGGATATAAAAAATTTGATTCCATTTAGACCGATGTTTATACAGATTCCCTATTAGTTTATAAAATGATCATAAATATTGGGTTCTCCATAGCTCTAAGTTTTGATCTGGTCTTCAGCCAGACAACTGTGACTAAGCAGTTGTTAAATTCACACTGCGAGGTTACGAACATTCAACAGATGATCTCTTTCATAGAGCGAATTGCTCTCAGAGATCTGATGAATCCCAGTGTTATAAATAATGCTCTTTGAATTTTTAAGAAAGAAGCATTATAAGTGATGAGGTACATTGTTAATCGCGGGGAGCATTTTAAGGACAGTTAGGTTTTCCATTTGTAATAGATGCTCAGGGTTTAAAATAGTTTCAATGGGGCTGAATGCTAAAAGCGTTTTATCGGGTATAGCCTGTACACTCATTTCATTAATGACTTTAGGAACCAGTTCTAGTGAAGATGACTGGGAGAAAGCTCCTACATTTGCATGATGACTGTACTTCACGGCATTCCTCATGCAATCTGGGCTCTTGTTATAAAATGGACTCGTTCTCAGTATCATGCATGCTGAATTTAGAGTCTCGTCAATTGGTAGTTCAGTCTAACGCAATTCCTTTTCAATTTTGGCCTAGCATGCAGGTACTAAGCCTCTCTCACCTGGTCTTGGGTATGGGTCATAAAGAATCCTATACTTTTTAGTTCAAGGAATTCTTTGGTATTCTCTAATTGGGGATTCTTAGATGACAACATTAGATTGATAATTTAATCAGGTGGTTGGTGGTCATTAGGTGGGTTTATTTGAAATTGGTAGGTTCGATAGTTGATCTAGTTTCCTCTGCTATGTTAGACTCACCTAATTAGATCCTATTTGAGCTTCTAGTCTGGCGATAGATTGTTTGTTGAGTTAGAATTAATTGTCTGAAGTTTGGTTTAAATTATCATCAGCTAGATTGGTCCTGTTGAGGAGGCGTGGGTATGGAAGGTGTGATCAATCTTCAGATGGTCTATTAAGAAACTAACCTAACGGCTGACGCCATCATTATAATCGAGGGCGACTATATTGAATAGATTTTTGCTCATACACGTGAAATTTGGGCGTCGAGCCTGAGTCTGTTGGACATCTCAAAGAGAAAATTCATGGTAGGTTTGCCTCAATCTGGATTATATGAAATTAAAAATGGGTCATTAATCAATTTTGAAGTTCCTTAGTAGCTTGAACTTGTTCTTGGATAAAATATGGAAATGTGCAGTCAATAAGGAATATTTCACTTACATGATGGGTTGGACCTGCACAGATTGAATAATTTCCTGATAATTAGAAAGATGAGTAATTGTGCAGGAGATTGTTGCACCTAGGTTAGGAGTTGAATCTATTTTCTGAAGCAAGAAGGTCAACTTTAACCTAATTTTTGGACTATTAGGTTCAATATTAGCCATTTGATTATTATGTTAATGTGAATCAAACCATTCAATTAAGTTCAACTAAATTAGAAAAAAGCGATTTTCTACACGTGCATGTATTAGTGGCAACCCTAATTGTGTGGTTCAAACAATTTTTAGAATGATTTTTTTTTATTTTTTTTTTTATAATTATTATTATTATTTAATAAAATTAATTTTTTTTAAATTATTTTATTTTATTAATTTTAATTTAATTTAATTTATTTAATTATTTTTTTAATATTTTTTAATTTTAGTTTATATTTTATTTTTATTTTTATTTTTATTTATTTTAGAGGAGTAAGAAGAAAGAAAAGAAGAGTTCTAAAAGAAGGAGTCCCTAAGGAAGTCCTAGAACTAAGAAAAGAGAGCAGAATTAAGTTAAATTAGGTTTTGATATTCATTAGCAATAAATTAAGTCCAATCAATCCTGACTAATGGGTTATCCCTAATCTAGACACTCCTAAATGCTAAGGTCACCTCAAGCCCTCCAAGTGGTAGGATTAATGCCAATCAACTAGCCAAGGTAAGTGTAAGGTCGGTGGAGTCCCCGTTGCTTGCCTTAGACACCAATTGTGCTTGGCCAGTGTAAGCCAAACGGAAACCAATTAGAAACCACCTTCCTTCGGGCCCAATGCGTCCCTAAACCACTTTCCCTAGACACCAGTTAATTGATTTTATCCTAACACCCGGTTCAACTCTTGAATTCCTTATCCTATTGAGCTTCGAGTTTCCCTAAGGGTTGATGTCCTAATTGATTTTAATTTACAAGGCTTAGGTCAGTGCAAGGATGCTGGTTGGTTGTTTGTGGGTAAGGAAGGTGAATCAAATCCCACCTTATCTTGTTTTAAATTGGGTTTATGCCTTAATTTGATTTAATAATGAATATGCACGAGAAAAAAAAAAATTCAATCAAAAGGGATTTTATGCAATTTAAACCTAGATGCATCAACTATGAATTCTAAAAAGGCTTACCTTGGCTTCCAGCAATCAACCAAATAAAAATAAACAACATAAAAAATAAAACTAATATGATGCATGCTTCAAATAGTTTCGGATTTCTAATCTTATCATGGAGGCTTTAATTTAGGTTTAAATGAAATATTTTTAAATTAATTTAAAAAAAATTAAATAAATAAATAAATAAACTAAAAATAGAGGACTAAGGGTTAGGATGGGAATCTATCACCAGGGCAAAACTCTAGTATTACTTTGTTCTATTTTTTTTTTCTTTTCCCTGCATAATAACCAAAACTGAGCAATATAAATCAAAATTATTATAGATTTATTATGAGAAAACTATAAGAGATTCAAAAATTATATCGATGCTTCAGAAGTACAGATCCGAGACAAAACTTTTACGGTAGTCTTCTCGGAAGAAACGTGCAATGATATAGGAAACGCGACTGCCTAATGTCGTAAGAGACAAGCTTCACTAGTGTTTTATCAGTTTAATCCGACTTCTTAAAAATCTATTAAGAAGTAAACGTAATCATCAGTGCAAGTCGGGTCGAGAATCACATAGGGGAAAGGTAGTGGTTTTGTTAGATTTGAGTGTTCGGCGTAATTTTTTTTTAGAAGAAAAATGAAAATAGATTTGAATTCTTGAATAAAAAATTGAAGTCGGAAGATTTGAAAATAAAAATTAAAAGAATGCAAAGAATTTAAATTTGGTATCTAAGATTACTAGTTAGATCTTAGCAATTACTTGAAAGCAATAATTTAAAGTGCCACGAGAATATAAATTGCAATAAAAAAAAAAGCAAAGAAATAAAAATTTTTACTTATCATTGAAAATTTCAAGACATTTAAATACATAAAAAATTTAAAAGAAAAGATATAAGAAAGTAAAACAGCCATGATCCTGTGATTCATTGGAGTCGGCATTGGAGATAAAATGGTGTATAAGCGACGAGACTTCCTCTGGACCCGTTCTTCTGGAAGGCAGCTTAACGCCGATAGTTCGGACAGAGCTTTCCCAGTAGTTCACCTCCACCTGTATCAAATCTTCAACCTTGATCGGAGTGTTGATTTCTGATGGCTGGGTTCTTCTTTTATAGAGCATAAGGAGGGCTGAGTATTTTCTAACATATGGACTATATTTTCGTAACAGCATATGGACAAGAATAGCATATATGAGTGACGTAGAAAAACTTTGGACAAAAGATTCAGAACTTCCACAAAATCGAGCATCAGATACGACCCCTCTGCTAAACTTCTGGATAAATACCCAAGCCGTCAAGAGAACCCACGGCCAAGAGAAGTGTCACACAAATTGATGCCCGATGAATAAGTCGATCGGGAATTTGAGAATGCAATATAAATGTCGGTTTTACGGCCATGTGGAATCGAGAGCGTTGAATTCGAGAAATCTGGCGCGGCAGAGTCTAATGGTGCTTATACGGCCAGTCTACTGAAATCGCGCCGTCGACCAGCGAATCTGGGAACAACCGTCGGAAATACGCATGGATGAACGTCATGGATCAAGAGTAATCCGTGCGTCGGCGATATAGCCGAGCGTGTCACTGGCTTTGGTATCTAGAGAGAAAATATCACAAAGGTCAAGACCACACAACGCCGTGCCGATCCTGATCCGCAATACGACCACACCGTACCGATCAGTAGCAAGAAGACAATCGACTAATATCGCCCCGATAACTAGACTGCAATATACTGTTCCCAATGGCCGTGGACCGGGCGACAGCAACCGCACACTCGTGGCAGATCCAATCAGACAGGCACAGCGCGCGCACTTGTGTGCGGAAGAGCAAAAAGACTGAATATCAACCTCAGTGAGGACGCATGTAACGATAAATGCTCGTGGTGAAGACCTTAAGGGGCTAGGCTCGCGACGAGTGGGAAGTCTCTTTGATTTCGCATCAGAAAATTTCCTGTAGGTGTGCCAAGGTAGCACGAGGCCGTCCACTGAAGGTCGTAGGCGCGGTATCGTGGACCTGGCTTACCGATGCTCACGAGTCATGCAGATGATCAACGAGCATGTTGGACTTCGGAATTGGTGGCTCGAGCTTTGCGGGCGCGCTGAAAGGTCGTTTTCCTTTTTTATTTATATTTATTTACTTTATTTTTATATTTTTAAAAAATCATATCTTTTTTCATTTTTCTCTATTTTCTTAGAGAAAATTTTATTTCGTTGTTGTACTCCAAAAAAAATGATCTCTTTCTACTTGATAATAAAAGTTTTAGTTTTTTAATCTTTTATTAAATTTTTTATAATTTTTAATCTAATCCTTTTGTTGACATTAATAAAAAATATATAATTTATACTTCAGAAAATTATATATAAAATTGATTAATTAATTCTTAAAAATTAAATTATTAATTAATTGATAAATTATTACTTTTATTGGTGAATTTTAATGATGCTTATCACCGTCAAACCCCTATTTCTGTCATATGATATAATCATTCGATTGAAGTCCAATGTGAAATCTAATAGAAACTCTTTCTATTATTTCACTCTGCACATGGCATGGGTGGAATCTGGAATTGATTATCAAGATTATCATAAGGGTTGCTTCCTCTACCACCGGGTAGATAGATTCCATGCTTGATGCCATCCAGTTTCCTACAATGAACATGGCTATAGCCAACATACACCTCAGGATTCCATATGGCTAAGGAGATGAGTAATGGTGTAGTCAAACTATAACACCCTCAAAGATGAAACTGTCGATGCACACTCAGATCAAAGAACACCAGAACATCACTAATTTGGCACGCAATGGAGTTACCAGTAGCATTGACTGAGAAGGTAGACACTCCGAATGAACTATATCGTAGGTCGGATACCTCCATGTACCCCGTCATGGGACCTATCGTATCTCTAACGAAGTAACTGTACTTCTTCACTCTGGATGTCTCGCAATCACATAGACTACAGGACTCACTCTATAAAGAGAAAGTGATTGTACACCAACGCTTGCCTGATCAATCACCATCACTCAGTGATGACCTATGGTCCAGGAGCAATTTATGAGTTAATAATGGATATATTGCATGATGTCTTAATTTTAACTCTTGAAAAAATATGAATATCAATGCCAATTAACTTAAGAACATTAGTGTCAAGACACTAAAAGGCTTACAAAATAGTGTGAGTAGAAAAATATCATTTATTGATATTTTAGTACAAAAAATTATAAATTTCTTGCCCAGAAGTGTAATTACAAAGATGTCAGTCCAACAATTTTGACTTCTAGGGCAGTAGTATATATCTAACACATGCTCAACTCAAACCTTCACTTTATATTACATGCTAAAAAGAAAAATTTAGGAAAGAAATAAAAGAAAGTGTTTTGAAAAAAAATAATTCTTCCAAAGTTCTTCCAAGGTCCTTAGTTGCTGACCTTCATCCGTTAGAATTCACCAATTCCCTCGGCAACAAGATCATATTACAGAATCTCTCAATAGCACATGGAAGTCTGGTGACACGATCTTGAATAGTAAAAAAGAACTACTATTTAACTAACCTTACTTCTTAACTTGAGATAAATGGTAGGACCCAAGTTCGGCTCTCCCAACCTTGATTGATGATAAACTTGAAAAATAGTTGAACTCCTCCAGTCACACTCCGTCCGGATGAATTTTTTCAGTCACATCCTTTCGGATGAACTCCTCCAATCATGCTCCTTCCGGACAAACTCCTCCAATCGTGCTCCTTTCAGGATGAACTTCTCTAGGCGTGCTTCTTCTGAATAAACTCCTTTAATCATGCTCCTTCCAGACAAACTCCTTTAATCGCACTCCTTTCAGGACGAACTCCTCCAGTCATGCTCCTTTTGGATGAAGTCCTCCACTTGCACTCCAATCGAGGACCCACTTAATCTCTACCATGCCTATCGACGGGACCCATCCAAGAAAACCTCGTTAAGTTGCTGATACATAATGACCGTTCCATGAAGGATGGAGCATGGAAGCCTTAGATCTTAATTTAGAGGGCATCCACTTATGCATAACCTAGGAAGCTTCTGAACTTCTTAAAGTAATTAGACATTGCCTCTAACAAATCTCCGCCAGTCATAAGTCCACCATATACATCGAAGTCTCCAACCTACGTCCAAACTACAACAAGAAGATCTCCACCACCTACAAGTTACGATAAACAATAACTCATCCTCCATAACAAACTCCATGTGGCTTGAGCAATCTACTACCATATGGTTATGGCTGTCACCATCAGTTGGTTACGTGCTCTGTCTATAAAAGAAATCCTCCAAATATATTTCTCTTTAAGCTCTCTTCTCCTTTCCATCATTTTGCTTTTTTATTTTCTAAGCACTTTATTCTAGTCGGTCGAAGAATTAACTTGAGCATTGGAGGGTCCTATCAGAGCCACCCACCTCTGATTTGGATTTTATTTTGCAGGTCCCATCGATGGCCTCACCTTCTCAACTCCAGCCACCTTCGACATCCTCATGGATTTCTGCATCAATAAGATTGGCAATAGAGGAATGGTCTTTGAGCTTTTGTTCTAAAAGAAGTGCCCAATCAATCCTACCTACCTTCTTTTCTCTCTTAATTTCTTGAATCCACTCTTGTTAAATCTCCTGTTGCTCTAGAAATGCTTTCATCTCCGACGGTCTACTGCCTCTATTGCTAGATCCAAGCTGGATCTACCTATTTCGACTCTATCATCAGCTCCTCAACCTCCTCTGTTAGTGGCCATATTAGATCTAGAGTAGTTCAACTTGCTGATGCAATAGGTTTGAGGCCTCACCAAAATGATGCAAGTCATACAGCAGCCTCTGATGGCATTCATCAAAAAACCACTAGCCAAAACTTCCAAAGAATAATGCCCAAGTTAAGGGCAACCTGGGTTAGCGAAGACCATCGCCCGAGAAAGAAAAAGCAGAGAGCAGGGAGCCCTTATTCTGATCAATAGAATTTTCTTCATTCCGAACTTGAGCTTTTTTCTCTATAGTCGGCGGCCCTCTGAGATCAACGATCGAGATGATGCTCTTGATCAAAAGCTTCACGACATGAATCGATGGAATGAGGAGCTCCGCCATGCCACCCCAGCCCACCATCACGACACCTGCACCAATCCTCCCTTTTCTATCAAAATCATGCAAGAGCCTATCTTGCCGAACTTCAAGCTCTCCCGATTCAAGAGTTATGATGAGACCTCTAATCTAGTTGACCATCTTAAAGTCTTTCGAATAATGATGCTGCTCCATAGTGCATCGGATGCCATCCTATGTTGGACTTTTCCATCTATCCTGAAGGAAGTAGTGAGAAATTGATACTCGAGCCTTAAATCGGATATAATCTTCTCTTTTGATCAAATGAGCTATCAATTTATGGCTCATTTCAAAAGCAATCGACATTCCAAATGTGGTTTGGACTCCATCATCAACATAAAGCAGAAAGAAGGAGAGTCCATTTGAGTTTATGTCAGTCGCTTTAATGCTGCAGTGCTAGAAGTCCAAAACTTGGATCAGTCTATAGCCATGGCCGTACTAAAAGGCTATCTTCAGAAGAATGATCTTCTATCCTTCCTGGAAAGAAAGTACCCTAAAAATTTTGTTGATAAGTTAGCCAGGATCGAAGATTATGCCCGGGCGAGGAGGCTTTTGATAAGAACAAGATGTTATCGTTAAGACACCATGTTTATCAATTTAATCTAACTTCTTAAATAATTTAAAAATAGATAGCAACTAGTGAGTTAGGTCAAATCCATAAAGAATGTAGTATTTTAATTTTGAAATTTTTGATTTTATAAAAAAAAACTTTTAAAAATTAATTTTAAGTTAAAAAATAAAAAATAAAAAATAAATGATGTGAAAAAATAAATTTGGTACTAAGATCTACTAGTTAGATCTTAGCATCTACTTGCATAAAAATAAAGAGCAATTAAAATAAAGAACAAAAATTTAAATTTATAATTAAAAGTAATAGGCATGAATTTAAAGGGCATAAAAAGAAAATTTATATTAATTAAAAAATTTATAATTTAAATACATAAAATTTAAAAAGAAAAGAAATAGAAAATAAAAATTTAAAATCGATCTCGATCTTGGATCGGCATCGGTGTTGAGATGGTGTAGAAGCCAGCTCTTCTTCGCAGCATCCATTGTCTTGAAGTAGCCTCTAATCCAAGCATGGCTTTAACCTTTATCAAAATCCCCATGATCGAAGACACTTTGATTTGATGGCCTAGGATCCTTTAAATAGATATTGGAGTGCTGGAGGATTTTTCTGCAGGTAATGTGGGACTAAGGGCCATTTTAATCATCAAAATAGAAAGAAATCTAAGTAAAATTTGAATTAAAATAGCATCTGGATGAATTCTGCTCTCTTGGGTGAAATCTGGCCATCAGATGGGGATCAAATGGCCCTAAAATCATCAAAAATAGAGTTTTAAAAGCCTAGATAGGGTCGAATTATGTGTGGATCGTTCGATCATGCCTTGATGGAGCAAATTTGGCCATTAGATCTTGTTCTGAGTGTTTTAATCAAGTCGGGAGCTCTGTGGATCGTTGGATCAAGTTTTGGAGGGCTGTCGGGCATCGGATTGTGATTAGGGAGAGCTGGGAAAACCAATTCAAAACTAGAAATGATCCTAACCGTTGGATCTAGACCGGCATCAATCTAAACCGCATGATGGCACCATTACAATTCATATGGACCGGCATAGACAGGCGCATTGTGACGACAATCAGCATATGGTAAGCTATAAATTAAATATTTTGCCCCTATACACCATAATGAATTTTCTATAGACCTTATAGCGATCTTGGTCCACCACGTGGTAGGTTGTGATTGGCCGAAAGTTGCTGAGTTGGTGATCAATGCCTAATTTTGTGGACTGATGGGTGGCTTCTACGGTTGAGCCAGCTTGGATGGCACATTGGCTTGGCTTGGCTTTTACGGCTTGGCTTGAATGGACGACTAAGCCATTTTCTTTTTTTATTATTTTACTTTTTTAAAAAATTAATCTTATTCATTTTAGCTTTGATTTACTTCTAAATTTATTTTATTATGATAAAAAAAATAAAAAATCTTCTATCGATAAAATATTTATTTTTTATTTTATTATTTTTAATTAATTTTTTAATTAACAATATTAATTTCTAAAAAAATATATAAAAATTAATTATTAATTTTTTAAAAATAAATATAAATTAATTAATAAATTATATTTTTTATTGATAAATTTATGAATACTTATTACACCCTCCAACTTAAGTTTGCTCGTCCTTGGGTAAAGAGAAATTTAGTCTTAGATACCTTTTAACTTTAGAGTTTCAAATTTTACTTAAGTAGTTTCAAAATGGCTATTGAAATTTTGTAGAGCATAAAGTAAGGCATATCATTGGGATATAGTACTTATTAATAGAAAAATTAAGTAAATAATATATATTTTTTTGAAACTTTTCTAAAATTATCTATCTTTATCTTTGAATTATCAAAACTTTTATATGGGCAAAGTGTATTGCTACTTCTGCCCTTCATTTATTAATTTTTATTCATATTGCCTACTTTTGACATGAATATCATTACTTGCTTAAGCAATGAGACCAATTACTTGAATGCAAAATCAATATATATATATTTTTAACATTGTACACATATTTAGTACTTAATCCTTTAAGCTTTCTATTTGATCCATATAGCGAGTTCTTGGGCCAATGACTTCCAAACTAGTTGCTTTAGGATACTAGTAGTTAGAATACCCCTCGACTTACTAGCTCGAATCAAATAAGCTATGAGTTAGACTAGCTTTACAAAGAGCTTCTTCGTCTTTCCATTTTTGATGTGAAACTCAATGCTTGCTTAGGCAAAGAAACCTGATTACTAAGTAAGAAGTTCTTGAAAATTATTTTATTTTAATTTTAAATTTTTTTTTTAATTATTATGAAGAAACATATAGTTATCCTACGTAAGCCCATAAGTAGACTTTTCTTTGATGCTGGTAGAAAAATTAAGTTGCTTCAAAGAAAAAATTATGTTGTTCTAGACTTAACTCTTTATTAGATTTTTTTAATACTTGGTCTCTTAATATATCAATAATTTCTCTAATCTGTGTCATTTTTTTTAAAAAAAATACTTAGTTTACTTGATTCTTAAGCATAATTGGAGTCTAAATACTAAATCTAAGTTCTTCAAGAACTTAAAAATTTTAAAAATTTTTATTATTCTCCTCCCCAACTTAATCGACATTATCCTTAATAGAAAAGAAAAAATAAAGGATGTAATAAAGAACAGAAAAGAATACACCTGATTTAATATATTTTTCTATAATCCAGCATATGCCTTTGAAAATTTGACTCTTCCTCCAACTTAAAAATATCCTAAAAAAAAAATAAACTAAAAAGATAAATTAGATGTAAGAAAACTAAATATTGGATTGCCTTCCAATAAGCGCTAAGTTTACCATCTTCAGCCAAACATAATGTAGCTTACTATTCTGTGTCAAATACTGGATTAATAATTCCAATGATTTTGGATTGTTAATCGCATGAAGATAATTTGTTATCCCATTATTGATATCTTCAATGTTAATTATGGGAATATAATTTATAATTCTATTTTTAGTTCCATGTTTATTAAGAATTTCTTCTATTTGTTCGTCTAAAATACTAAAAAATTAAGTTTCTGGGTTAGGAGTTAAGTTTGATACATTGGATTCTAGAAGGATGACTAAAGGTGGGTTTAATTCTAGAGGTAAATTAATATAATCTTGTTTAAACAACTTTATTGATACTTCATTACATATCTCTTGATTTTTGTAAGAAGAACCGATGTCTAGGTTTGAAGGGAATAGGACTATTGGTTTATAGATTTTGGATAAATCATTTGTTCTCTTTTCCCTTTTATCAGTCTCATTTAAATTGGAACTAGCATCATTACTAGTTTTGGGCTTAGATTCTTCTATGTGGTTAGTCTCAGTACTAATATGTTCTTCTTTATTTTTATTTTGACTAGCATCAGTATTAGCCTCTCTCACCTAATTTTGGTATGAATCCATAAGAATCCTATAACTTTTAAGTTTAGAAATTACTTTGGTATTCTCTAGATGGGGATTCTTAGGTGGGACATTAGATTGATAATTAAATCTAAATAGTTGGTAAATAATAGATGGATTGTTTATAAGATTCGGTTGGCTTGATAATTAACCTAGTTTTTTCCTCATATTAGACTCAGCTAATTATTCTATTTGAGCTTCTAGTCTGATGATAGATTATTATTGAGTCAGAATTAATTATTGAAGTTGATTAAATCTATCATCAGCTAGATTGATTTATTGAGGAGAAGGATATAATGGTTGATTATAATATAATGGTTAGGAAGATTGACTAGGTTGACCCTTATTATAGGCATAATTTTGATATTAGGTCCAAGCCTGAGTCTGTTGGGGTATCCAAGAAAAATTGGGATGGTTCCTCCAATCTAAGTTATATGATTTGAAAATGGGTTATTAACTGGCTTAGAGTAGCCTTGAGCAGTTTGAACTTATTCTTGGATATAGAGTAGAAATTGTACAGCCATGAAACATTCGCTCACATAATGAATTAGGCTAGTATAGATTGAATAAGTCTCCTGATAATTAGAAGATGATATGAATTATTCAGGAGATTGTTGACTTAGGATTAAGAGTTGGTCTAATTTCTGAGCAAGAAGATCTACTTTATCAATTAGGTTCAAGTCAGTTTTAGGACTAGATTCTAAATGTTTACATTCATAGATCCCTGCCCAGGTTTGATAGAAAAATAATGAAGCATAGTTAATTGAGTTTCCACTCAGAATTTTAAACAAGATATAGGCTTCGTCCTCACTCTTGTTCATGAATGCACTTCCATAAGATACATCTACCAACTGTCTATACTGCTCTCCTAAACCCTCATAGAAAGCTTAAACTATTTGCCACTTAGACAAACCATGGTGTGGATATTTTTTAATAAGTTTCTTAAGTCTCTTCTATGACTCGTGAATTTGTTTCCTTGGAAGCTGAGCAAATCTAGTGATAGCTCATCTCATGGTGTTGGATCGGCCTATGGGATAAAATTTCTTAAGAAATTTACTTTACAATTCAGTCCAAGTTTTAATTAGTCTTTCTATTGCGCCAAGTCAGTACTTGGCTTTGTCTTTTAATAAAAAAGAAATAAAATTAGTCTAAGAACATCCTTAGTTAAATTTTGGATTTTCACCATAAAGCAAATTTCTAAAAATTCATCTAGATATTTATAAAAATCTTCACTAGTGTTTCCATAGAAAGATGGAAGCATCTGAATTGTAGTTGGCTTGATCTCATAGTGGATAGCATGTAAACCAGGTAACTGGATACAAATCGATGGGTTATAGGTAGAAAAAATAAAATATTTCTTCATCTGCCTAGGTGGGTCTCTAAAATTTTCAGCTATTTGGTTATTAGGTTTAATATGGCTCAGCCATTCAATTTTATGATTGAATTCAATTAGATCAGAAAATATGATTTTCTACCATATATGTACTAGTGCAATCCTAACATGTGGGTCAAGATTTTTTAAATTTTATTTTTAAAATATTTTTTATTTTTTTATTATTTTTTTAATTTTTTAATTTTTTTATATTTTTTAATTTTTTTAATTATTTATTTTATTTTTTAGATTTTTTAGAATTTTTTATTATTATTTATTATTTATTATTATATTATTTTTTTAAAAAATTAATTAATTTTATTATTTTATTATAATTTTATTTATTTTATTTATTTTTTTATAATTTTTATTTTTTAATTATTTTTACTATTTTTAATTATTTTTATTATTTAATTATTTAATTTTTTATTTTTATTTTAATTTAATTTATTTTTTTAAAAAAAGAGAAAAGGAGAAAAGGAGAAGAAAGAAAGAAGAGTTCTATAGAAGAGGTCCTAAAGAGTCTTAGAACTAAGAAGAGAGAGAAAAATTAGGTTTAATTAAATTTAATGTTAGTTAGCAATCAAGTTAGGCAAAACAATCCTAATTAAAGATTGTCCTAGATCTAGACAACTTCTAACTACCAAGATCATCTTCAAACACTCCAAGTGTAAGAACAACCAATCAACTAGCTAGGTAAGTATAAGATTGGTGGGAGTCCTTCTGTTGTTTGCCTTAGATACCAATTATACTTGGTCAAGTAAGCTAATAGAATGAATTATAAACCACCTTCCTTTGGATCTAATCATCCCTGAACCACTTGCCTTAGATATTAGTCAAATTAACTAACCCTAATCCAATCCAACTTTTAGGATTCCTTATCCTAATAAGCTCGAGTTCCTAATGTCGATGTCTAATTGATTTTAAAATTAAAGACTTAGGTCAATGCAGGATGCTGGTTTGTTGTTTGTGGACCAAGGAAGGATGATCAAATTTTCATCTTATGTTGTTTAATGGGTTATGTTCCTAATTTAGTTTAATATGAATATGCATAAAAAATTTTTCAAGCAAGGGATTCTATGCAATTTAAACTAGATGCATGCAACTAATTGAAATGGAGATGCTCACCTTGTCTCTAGTGATCATCAAAAAGAAAATAAAAGAAAAACTAATATGATACATGCTCTAAGTAATTAGAATTTTTACTCTTATCATGAGATTTTTAATTAAGTTTAAGTGAATAATTTTTAATTAATTTAAAAATAAAATAAATAATAAAAAAAGAAATGAGATCTAGAGTGAGGGTTGATCTCACCAAGTAAAATTGGAAGCTTCCTTGCCCAAAATCTTTTTCACTCTTTTGCCTTTTCTCCTGCAAAATAAAAAAAAAAGTTAGTAAGCACTATTTATAAAAAATTTTAAAAATTAAAAATTTATTTATATTATTTTATAAAAAATAAAAAAATTTAATGCTCTTGTCTTTTTCGGTAATGGCACCAAAAATTTTGATAAGAGCACGATATTGTCGTTAAGACATCATGTTTATCAATTTAATCTAACTTCTTAAATAATTTAAAAATAGATAGTAAGTAATGAGTCGGATTGAATCCATAGAGAATGTGGTGTTTTAGTTTTAAAATCTTTACTTTTATAAAAAAAATATTTTTTTTAAATTAATTTAAAATAAAAAATTAAAAATTAAAAATTAAAAATTAAATGGTGTGGAAAAATAAATTTGATACTAAGATCTACTAGTTAGATCTTAGCATCTACTTGCATAAAAATAAAGAGCAATTAAAATAAAGAACAAAAATTTAAATTTATAATTAAAAGTAATAAGCATGAATTTAAAGTGCATAAAAAAAAATTTCATTAATTAAAAAGTTCATAATTTAAATACATAAAATTTAAAGAAAAAAAAGGAAAATAAAAATTAAAAGCTAATCTCGATCTTGGATCGGCATGCCAGCTCTTTTTCACAATACCCATTGCCTTGAAGCAGCCTCTAACCTAAGCATGGCTTTAATCTTTACCAAACTCTTTTCCATGAGCGAAGATGCTTTGATTTGATGGCCAGAGGTCCTTTAAATAAATATTGGAGGGTTGGAGGATTTTTCTGCAGGTAATGTGAGACTAAGGGTCATTTTAATCATCAAAATAGGAAGAAATCCATGTGAAATTCAAATTAAAATAGCATATGGATGAATTCTGCTCTCTTAGGTCAAATCTGGCGATCGGATGGAGATCAAACGGTGCCAAAATCATAAAAAAATGGAGTTTTAAAAGCCTAGATCAAGTTGAATTAAGTATGGACCGTCTGCTCACACCTTGATGGAGCAAATCTGACCATCGGATCTTGTTCTGAGTGCTTTAATCAAGTTAGGAGCTCTATGGATCGTTGGATCGAGTTTTGGAGCACCATCGGCCGTCGGATCGCGATCAGGGAGAGCTGAAAAAATTAATTCAAAACTAAAGGTGACCCTGGCCGTTGGATCTAGACCGACATCAATCTGGACTGTACGATGGCGCCATTACTATTCATATGGACTACATAGATCGGGCACATTTGAAGACCGGACCAACTAGCATGCAACAAGCCCTATGAAATTACCATTTTGCCCTTGTGCACCATGATGAATTTTCTGTAGACCCTTTAGCGGTCTTGGTCCATAACGTGGCAGGCTGTGATTAGCTGAATGATGCTAAACTAGCAGTCCATGCCTGGTTTTGTGGACTGAAGGGCAACTTCTATGGTTGAGCTGACTTGGACGGTGCATTAACTTGACTTAGCTTTGCGGCTTGGCTTGATGAGCTGGCTGAGTAGTTTTTTTTTATTTTTTTCTTTAAAAGTTCATATCTTGTCCATTTTAGCTTTGATTTATTCTAAATTTATTTTATTATGACAAAAAAATAAGCTCTTTCCATTGATAATAATATTTTATTTTTTATTTTTATTATTTTTTAATTAATTTTTTTTAATTAATAAAAATATTAATTTTTTAAAAATATATAAAAATTGATTATTAATTTTTAAAAATAAATATAAATTAATTAATAAATTAATATTTTTATTGATGAATTTATGATACTTATCATCCTTCAAACTAAAGGATGACGAAGCCACAAGAGAGCGGCAAGCAGATGAATTCAGCAAGCCCGCACCTGAAAGAAAGCCGAGTGTAGCTTGGCAACGCTCTCAAACTCCTTTTGAGTGGAGATGAGCCTAAACCCCTCCTCAAGCTCGTTGATAGAGAACTTCGGATGGGAGGACCCAACGAAACTTCCCTCCCAGAAGATTCAAAAACTATGCTCCCTTGAATGCCTCAAAAACTTAGGTGTTGATGCAGATGAGAGAGCAACTGCTAGGACCAAAAAGGATGCAGACTCATCCAACCAAGTGCAACCCTAATAAGTACTGCCTCTACCATCGTGACCATGGTCACGACACTGAAGAGTGCATCCAGTTTCAGGACGAGATCGAGTCACTGATTAGAAAAGGTTGGCTAGATCGATTTATTAGGCACCGACCGGAGAGGAAAGAAGATCATCTAAAAGCCCCGCCATAGCCTAAATCATTTTGGCAGGATGAGCTACAAGGATATCGACTCCTTCTTTGAGTTATTAATACTATCGCTGGGGGACATCAGCGAGGGAAGGCTAGTGGGTCAGCAAAGCTGGCAAAGAAGCGATGGATTGAAGAACCCATCACTTTCACTGAAG
This sequence comes from Cocos nucifera, assembly GCA_006176705.1. Lineage (NCBI taxonomy): Eukaryota > Viridiplantae > Streptophyta > Magnoliopsida > Arecales > Arecaceae > Cocos > Cocos nucifera. The sequence continues at coordinate 18,950 of QRFJ01005015.1, read as the reverse complement.
AAGATGCCCAGGGAGTTCAGCTTCCGCATAATGATGCGGTTGCGGTTACTTTAAATATTGCTAATTATGATGTACGCCATATTTTAATTGATAATAGAAGCTTTGTTGATGTCTTGTTTTATGATGCTTTCTCTAAAATGTCCATATCCGATGATAGGATGGATCCGATGAATTCTCTACTAGTAGGATTCATGGGTGATGTAGTGCTAGTAGAAGGAATAATAACATTGTCTGTGGTAGCTGGCCGATACCCAAAATAGTCAAAAGCACAAGTCAATTTTTTAGTAGTCAAAGCCCCTTCTACCTACAATGCGATCCTTGGCCGACTTAGTTTGAATGCACTTCGAGCTGTGGTTTCTACTTACTATCTGAAAATAAAGTTTTCAACAAGGTATGGAGTCGGGGAGGCCAGAGGGGATCAGGCACTAGCTCGGCACTACTACAGTATTGCCTTATAGGGGGAAGGAAAGTAGATCCTTATCCGTGGATGGGCTTGATGCCCATGATGATTTATTTAAAGAAAGAGGAGAACACATCGATGATCTTGAAGAGATCCCTTTGAATGATAGGAATGAAGAACATACTGTGAAGATCAGCTCGAATCTAAAAGGAGAAGTTAGAAAGTAGCTCATTACATTCTTGCAAAGGAATGCTGATGTCTTTGCCCGGGCTCCTACAAATATGCCCGGATTGATGCGGAGGTAATGAAACATCGCTTAGGTGTAGACCTTAAACGATGGCCAGTGAAACAGAAAAATACAGTATTACACCAGAAAGGTAGAAGACTATAATAGATGAGGTCGACAAGCTCCTTAAGGCAGGATTCATTCAAGAAGTATTTTATTTAGACTGGATTGCAAATATTGTTCTTGTTAAAAAAGCAAATGGCAAGTGAAGGATGTGCATAGACTTTACAGATTTGAACATAGCCTGCCCAAAAGATAGATACCCTTTGCCCAGGACTGATCAATTGGTGGACATAATTTTGGGACATGAACTCCTCACCTTCATAGATGCTTTCTCCGAATATAATCAAATCTAGATGGCACCATAGGATGAGGAGAAGATAGCTTTTATTATTGACCATAGTCATTTTTGTTATAGGATCATGCCCTTTGGGCTTAAAAATACAGAAGCAACTTATCAGCATTTGGTGAATAAGATCTTCAAAGAGCAGATCGATCGAAATATGGAGGTCTATGTAGATAATATATTAGTTAAAAGTCGATCTTTGCCAAATCATATTGCCAATCTTAAGGAGACCTTCGGCATCCTCTGAAAGTACAAAATGAAGCTGAATCCTATAAAATGCACTTTCAGAGTAACCTTGAGAAGGTTCTTAGGATTTATGTATCAAGCCATGGCATCGAGGCCAACCTGGAGAAGATCAGAGCCATCTAGAAAATGACTGTCTCAAAAATAATAAAAAAAGTTCAACGCCTCACAGGCATGGTGGCAGCCCTAAATTGCTTCATGTCAAGATCGGCAAAGCATTGCATGCCCTTCTTCCAAGTACTCAAGCAGCCCAAGAACTTCAACTAGACTCTTGAGTGTCAACGAGCCCTTGAAAAATTGAAGAGCTATCTCTGTTCGCCCCCACTACTAGCCAAACCTGAATCTGGAGAAGAGTTATTCTTGTACCCCACCATATCCCCCATAGCTATTGGGGCTGTACTGGTCAGAGAAGAAGCTAAAGTTCAAAAACCGATCTACTATATAAGCAAAGTCTTGAGGGATGCAGAAATAAGGTATACCAAATTAGAAAAACTAATCTATGCCTTATTGATTACAGTCAGAAAACTCCAACCTTATTTTCAGTGGTACACAATTACTCTCCTCACTGATCAACCCATCAAGGCACTTCTTCATCGATCCGATACCTCCGACAGAGTGGCAAAGTGGGCAATTGAGCTGACTAAATTTGATATTCATTTTCAATCTCAGCCATCCATTAAAGCTCAAATACTGATCGATTTTATAGTGGAATACACTATTCTGGAGGAGACTGAACTAGAGCACCCTGACCTCCCTAAAGAGAAGGTTGATCTCCTTAAAAACTTTTGGGTGCTGTATGTGGATGGTTCATCCAATGCTTCTGAGGTAGGTGCAGGCTTGATCCTCATCAATCCAGAAAGAGTTGTAGCGGAGTATGCATTACGCTTTAACTTTCTCACCACTAACAATGGAGCAGAGTATGAAGTCCTGCTTGTAGAACTAAGAATAGCCAAAGAGCTGAAAGTACAGCATCTGAAGATTTACAATGACTCTCAGCTAGTGGTGGAACAAGTCAGTAACACCTTTGAAGCTCAGGAGGAAAGTATGAAGAAGTACTTAGAACGAGTGAAGAGTTTAAGTTCGGCCTTTAATAATTTTGACATTCAGCGAATCCTCAGGGTGGAGAATACTAGAGCCAACCTCCTCTTTAAGCTAGCCACCTTGGCCCTATATGAACTACCAAAAGAAGTCCTTTTTGAAGTCCTACAGCATCCAAGTTTGGAAGAGCCTCAGGCAATGATGCAAGTTGATCATGAGCCCAGCTAGATCAACCTATTGATTGCTTATCTCAAGAAAGAAATTCTTTCCAAAGACTATAAAGAAGTTTAGAAGTTAAGAAATCAAACTTCCCATTATATTTTATATTAAAACAAGTTGTATAAAAGGTTGTACTCATTACCACACCTCAAGTGTCTTCGATCTTTACAAGCTGACTATGCCTTGAGGAAAGTTCACGAAGAAATTTACAAAAATCATCTGGGAGTGAGATCCTTATCATATAAGTTACTCCGTCAAGGATATTATTGGCCAATAATGCACCAAGATGCGGTGGATTATATGAGAAAATATGACAGGTGTCAGAGAAATGCAAACATTTAGAGACAGCCAATTTCACAACTTACACCACTAGGCATCCCCTGGCCATTCGCATAATAGGGAATGGATATACTTGGACTTTTTTCTATGGCACCTGGGCAGCGAAGGTTCCTGCTGGTGGTAGTGGATTATTTTACTAAATGGGTTGAGACCGAATCTCTGGCAAAGATCACTGAGGCCAAAATGTAGGACTTCATCTGAAAGTCAATTGTTTGTAGGTTTGGTCTACCTCGAATACTAATCACTGATAATAGGCGTCAGTTTGCAGTAGCGAAGTTTGCCGAATTTTATAAAAACTTAAATATTTCTCATCACTTCACATTAGTAGCTCATCCACAAGCGAATGGTGAGGCAGAAATAACTAATAAAACTTTGCTCCTAGGGATCAAGGCCAGGCTTGAAAGAACAAAAAGAATCTAGGTGGACGAACTCTATCAGATACTTTAGGCTTACAGAACTACTCAAAGATTGCCAACAGGACAAACCCCTTCTGCATTAGCTTTTGGGACAGAGGCGGTCATCCGCGTCGAGCTTGAACTTCCTTCAGCACGAGTTGAAGCTTTTAATGAGCAAAATAATTCTCAAGACCTCAGGGCAAATCTTGATTTATTAGAAGAAAAGCGAGAGAAAGCTCAAATTCGAATGATGGCCTACAGGCAGAAAGTAGCCCACTACTATAACTCAAGGGTCAGAAGCAAGACATTCTGGGTAGAAGATCTAGTACTGCGGCAAGTCAATGTTTCACAATCTCAAAATCAAGAAAAGCTCGCACTGAATTGATAAGGCCCCTATGAAGTCATAGAAGTCATCCGACTAAGAACATACTACTTAAAGGAGCTCGGAGGACTAGCACTCTCACGATCTTGCAACTTGAAGAACTTGAGAATGTATTATCGATAAGCTTTGTCTAATAAAACTTTCTTATTTTCAATACTCTTGTTCTTTGTTGCAAAGTTATGTAATGGTAGGAAATGACTTAACCAAAGTAGAAGACCTCTGATTATTTAAAATAGGAGGGGAGAGGCCCTTTCAATGGCTCTTTTGCACCCCAATAACTTTGTTAGGGATAGAAGGAGGACCTCATCCTAACAAAAAAAAGACTAACCCCATCAGAAATAGGAGGAGAATCTCATCCTGATAGGGGGATAAAGTAAAGACCAACTATGTCAGGAACAGAAGGAGAACCTCATTCTGACATGGATGAAGACCTCCAATTATTTAAGACAGATGGAGGAAAGAGGCCCTTTCAACTATCCTTTTATGGTCCAATAGCTTTGTTAGGGATAGGAGGAGGACCTCGTCCTAATAAAAAAAGGTCAATCCCATCAGAAATAGGAGGATCTCATCCTGACAGGAGGACAAAGTAAAAAACAACCATATCAAGAACAGGAAGAGAACCTCGTCCTGACATGGATGAAGACCTCCAATTATTTAAGACAAGAGGAGAGGAGAGGCCCTTTCAATATCTTTTTTACATTCCAATAACTTTGTTAGGGATAGGAAGAGGACCTCATCCTAAGAAAGAAAGTCTAATCCTATCAAGAATAGGAGGAGGACCTCATCCTGATAAAGGAACAAAGTAAAGGCCAACCATATTAGGAATAGAAGGAGAATCTCATTCTAACATGGATGAAAACCTCTGATTATTTAAGATAGGAGAACGAAAGAAATCCTTTCAATGGCCCTTTTGCATCCTAATAATTTTGTTAGAAATAGAAGAAGACTAATCCCGTTAGGAATAGGAGGACTACCTCATCCTAACAGAGAGATAAAGTAAAGACCAACCATGTCAGAAATAAAAGAAAAACCTCATCCTGACATGGATGAAGATCTTCGATTATTTAATATAGGAGAAGAGGAGAGGTCCTTTCAACAGCCCTTTTGCATCTTAATAACTTTGTTAGGGATAGGAGAAGGACCTCATCCTAACAAAGAAAGGCCAATCTCGTCAGAAATAGGAGGAGGACCTCGTCCTGATAGGAGGATAAAGTAAAGACCAACCATCTCAAGAATGGGAGGAGAACTTCATCCTGATATGAATGAAGACCATTGATTATTTAAGATAGGAGGGGAGAGGCCCTTTCAATGGCCCTTTTGCATTCCAATAACTTTGTTAAGGATAGGAGGAGGATCTCTCCCTAATAAAGAAAGGCTAACCTCATCAGGAATAGGAGGAAGACCTCATTCTGATAGAGGGACAAAGTAAAGGCCAACCATATCAAGAACAAGAGGAGAATCTTATCCTAACATGGACGAAGACCTCCAGTTATCTAAGACAGAAGGAGGGGAGAGGCTCTTCCAATGATCCTTTTGTGTCCCAATGACTTCGTTAGGGATAGGAGGAGGACCTCATCCTAGCAAAAGTAAAAGAAAATCCCATAAAAAATAAGAGAAAAACCTCATCCTAATATAGATAAAGATTCACGGTTACCATAGGAAGATTTTTCGATGGTCATCTCATTAAAAGATGAGGTAAATAAATAAAAAAAAAAGAGGGGAGGAGAAATTAATAGACGTCAAATCCATGCAAGATGAAGAGATAATTGAAGAAAATATTATTTTATTAAAATTGAAGGTCATTACAAAGTGAAGGTCTGTAAGACCATATAAAAAAGAGGGAAAATAAGATGGACGAAGTCCTAAGAAGGACCTAATTCTTCGGACCTCGGACTGCTGCTCCCCACCATCGCCAGAGATTGCTTTAAGCTAGCGATCTCTTCTTCAAGCTTCTTCTTTTTCAATAGGCACTCTACAAATAATTTATCGACTCGTCAAAAATTATCTTTGGACTCCTACAACTATCTTCTTTAAACTTCAAACTCAGTCTCTACATCTTTGATAGCTTATTGCTCGTAAGCCAGTTGAATCTTCAACTATTGAAGCTCGACTGATTCCTTGGTGAATGTTGTTGATAGAGTCTCTAAAGAATTTCTCAAGAAAAGAAGTTCATTTGACTCTCTATTTGAGCTAGCCTCCACCTTCTCCACCAACTGCCTTTTAAGACCAGCTATCTTCTTGTCCGCTTTCTAAAGTTGCTGCTGGAGGCTGGCAATTTCATTACTCCGGCTGAGCTCAAAATTCTTGTGTAAAACCTTGACAGCGTGAAGTTGACTTTGAATCTCTGAGAATCTCTTAGACCAATCCCAATCGAACTCCTCTCGACTGGTGAACCACGCCGAGCTTTCCTCCAATAATTGAATTCTCTCTTTTGCCATATTGAGTTCAACTTTAAGGGAGCAAGCTTTAGTTGTTAAACTCTAGGACTTTTCACTTGCACACTTCATGACCTCCTCGAGCTCTTCATTTAGGTAAAACTTTTTTGGTATTATATTCTTTAAATAATTATCTGGAAGATTGATGTAAGCGATTAATTTTGGTGGTGGCATCGACATGATTCTTCTCTGATTTCTTAAGTTCGTCTTCAATCTTCTTTAATTTCTTCTTAAGACAATGAACCTCCCTCCTTAGGCTCTTTATGTTGGACTTCAAGGGAACGCCCTGAGGAAGGGGGTCAGTTTTGATAGGAGATTGCACTTGGAGCATGAGAATATCACCACATAGATTTCACAAAAGAAAAACTTCATTCTCAAAATAAACTTGACTTCATTGATCAAACTATTTTTAGTACAGAAAGGAAACAAAGGAAAAAAAATACAAATTAGAAGGTCTCAGACCTCTGGAGGAGTTGATGAAGAGTACGATGCAGTACTGGCTAGCCCCAGTTCTTCGACAATAGGTTCGGTAAGAGGGGGATCAACCACGTCGATGGATGGCACCGTTTCATCTTTAGGAGTCCCTCCGTACAAAAAGTTGAGGTCAAGCTAGGAGAACTTGTTGGCAATCCTACTCTTACAAAGCTCAAAATCTTTGTTGAAGGCCTCTTGGCTGAATTTGATGTTCAGGTCTCTTATTTCGAAAGAGATCTTGAACTCCTCTATCGCCCAAGCCATCGCCTTCGAGATCCGAATAGAAATTTTCTCCTTTAATTCGGTGGTCTCAACTTTGGCCTTCCTCCTCTGCACTTCCTCTAAGCCTAAAGTGGTCTTCAACTCTGCTGAGAACTCTTTCTCCTTGTGGAGTGCTTCTTGGAGACCCTCAACCTTAATAGATTTTTTCTTCAAGGAGCAGTCAACCTCGTCCCTCTCCTTAAGTAGGCGCTCAACTTCGATCTGATGATCTTCTTAGGCCTTCACCAGCTCTGATCTCAAGCGGTTCAATGATCTGATGTAGCCAAGCAGTTGATGGCCCATCTGTTTAATAAATATATATATGATGATGAAATGGGTTGTGTAGATAAGTAAACATTGAGAAATTTAAAGAGAAAAAGAAGGACGAAGTGACTACCTCAAGAAAGGATCCTAGTGAATCTCAAGCACACTGGTCGACATCGACATAGATGATTTTGTCTACAACTTTGGGTATGGTAAACCCATCGACCAAACCCCTTACGACTTCATGATTATTGAAGGGGTTCTTCCCTATTTCTTCGTCAAAGCTATTGGGTCCATTATGGCAAACCTTCCATTGGGACTTTCTCAGGATTCTTTTGATCTTCTTTTCCCCACCTCTTTCTCTCCTTCGAGGGGAGGCTTTAAAACTTGGGCCTTGATGGAAGGGCTCGATGGCATCAGAGGATTGGTGGCCTTGATAGTAGTGCCAAACTCGATAGTCGGAGGAGCTTCGACTTTGGGGGCAACTTCAAGGGCACCTGTGGCACTAACAGGAGCCGCAGAGCTCGAAGCATCAATCCTTGCTTTTTTTGGGATCTCACCTGATGCCTTCTCTTTTCTTTTATGGGTCAGGATCCACCTCATGAGCATCTCGATCGTCTGGACATCCATTTCTATAATAAAAAAAAGACAAGTACAGTTAGAGAAAAGAAAGAGAAAGAAAAGGGATAATCTACAACTTCGGACATGTACCTATTGGATTCAAGGGATTGAGGCCAAGGTTGAATAGAGTTTGTTCTTTTATTAGCTCGAACACAAGAAGAGATCAGAAATCTTTAATTTTACTAACTAACTCCTAGTCCTCTTTTTCTAATCCTAGGGCTCGACGGACAGAATTATTAGATGTATGCCCTAGAAGCTAGATTGGCCGTCACTTATAATACACTTCTAAGGATAATTTTATAATTTTAACTATAAATTAATAAATAAATTATTTTCTATCATAGTGTATATTTAAAAGTATTTGTGATACATCCTTTGAGTTAGTGATAATGATAATTCATATTCTAAAGAGTTGAAAATTTAAAATATGAATTTTCATAATTAACTCATAAAATAATCCTGACTGTAGGATCATCACAAGGATGGTGATCGATCCAGAAGGTTGATGTATGATAGCTTTCTTAGGATAGATGTGTCTTGAGTCTGCAGTATGAAGACACCAAAGCAAGAGTACAGATACTTATTAGAGAATGAGGGCACTCAACGTGACCATCTTAAGTAGTCATAAGGAAGTCTATCTTCTCATCGATGACTGACTCGATGCTATAGTGGTGTGTCTAATTCTTTGATCTGAGGTGCATCGACAGTTCATCTTGAGGGTATTATAGTTTGACTATACCATAACTTGATCTCCTAGTCATTCAAAATCCTGAGGTGTATATTGGCTATAGCATCTTCATTGTAGGAATTGGATTGCACCAATAGGAGATCTATCTACCTCGGTAGATGAAGAGTAGTCCTATGATAATCATGAGATTGAGTTCTTAAGCCTATGACCATGGTAGAGTGAAGATGATAGAAAGAGTTTCTATTAGGATTTCACATTGGACTCAAATCAAATGATTAATTCATATGATGACATTGGATTTGACGAGTTCACCTTAACCCTAATCCTATCGGAGCTCAAGATAGAAGAATAATTTTAGTTCTGATAGATTGTCACCATATACTATTAGGTATCACTGATAGATTTTGGGAGCAATTAGAATAATTTTGATGATCAATCATTCTAATTGTATGAATCAGAAAAATTCTGATCCATCGAAAGGTATTTTGATGATATTGATGATGGAGATCGTGATATATCTCATTACCATACAAAACTAAACCTAACTGGGTCATACAAATAAGGGTTTGAGTCTGGATGTTATTAATTGAGCTAACCTAGTTTGATCAATTTGGATTAAATCCAATCAGGTTTAAGGTAATCATGCTAGCACACGACTGAGCCTAACTTTCTCCTTCTGAAATCTTTCTGATTCATCGCAACCAAGTTAAATATGATTTAACTCATTCTTATATTTTGAATGGATTTATTTTCATCTGATTGGAATAAGTCCAGGTCAGATTAACTATAGAAATTAAATCCATTCATAGTCAAATTAGACTAGGGTCAAAAGTTAACCTGTTTGAAAGAATTGAGGGTCACCTGATCAGATATTTTTAAAAAATTCTTTAGAAATTATTTTGATTTGATTTTTATATCTATGATAGAGCATAAATTATATATTGGGTGTACTAAATTTTATGATTTTTGGAGGTATCTAGACTAAGTTATGATAGAGTTTGATTTGGATCAAACTCTTGAGGGAAGAGTCATAGATGTAGTGGACTCTTCCTTATCTACTCATGCCGCCTTCTTCCAAATTGATTTATGGAATCAAAATTAGATGAGATCTGGGGATTTTTGTGGAGATCAAGTTTAGGAGGATTTTTGTGGAGATCAAGTTTAGGAGTCTCAATGGTTGAAAAAATGATGATTTTGGTCAAAGAGGGACTCTAACCTGGTGCTATGCTTTTGTATAAGAACCCTTGCACCAAGGCTCTTCATGTAGAAATATTTTTCATACCCAAAGGCTACCATTCTGGATATCCCACATCCCCTCTATCCTCTCTTTCCCTCTCTTCTACATGTCTAAAATGTTAGGCACAAATCTGAGAAGAAGATCTAATCAAATTTATGAAGAGTTCAACATCTACGTGACGGTGTTCGTGAGATGGACATGCTGCCTTCAAAAATTTGTTGAAGAACTTTCAAACCAGATTCAGATCTGATCTTTGGATAAAAGATTTGTAAGGAGAAGATGTCTAGATGCTTTCTGAGTGGATATCGATAAAGGTCAGGCGCATGCATGGCTCCTTCCAGAACCTCAGAAAACATCAGGATCATCCTAGGATAATCAGATTATCCAAATAAGGTATGAAATTAAATCTAATTTAATTTTTATTTTAATTTTTAATATCATATAATCATAATCAGATCTGAGAACTCTTAGATCTGATCAGATTATTTAAAAATTTTTAAAAAAATTTATCTCAGATCTGATCAGATATGCACGATCCTGTGGCAAAAAATAGGATTTTTTCTTCAATTGATATCAGAGCTAGATTAGCAGTTCTTTATATCTACCTTAGATCTAATTTTATTTTTATTTATGACCTAATATTAAAATATTTTAGATATCTTATTAGATATGATTAGATCTAAAATTAAAAAAATTAAAAGTTAAATAATTTAGATCTAATATATATGAGATGCATGACTAGACTAGGTATAGAATAGTTCTATGTGTAGTCTAGTATGATCATATATTTATTTTAATTAAATATAATTTTAGATCTATTTAATTTTATTTCTTTAATATTATAATTATTATAATTAGATCTAAAAAAAATAAAGTTTTTAATTTTTGATTTATTCATATGAGATATGAAATATGTATGCTTAGACTAGTCATAGAATAGTTCTATAAGATGTCTAGAATAGTTTTATTTTTGATATGATCAAATTTAAAATTTTATTTTTAAAATTTAATATATGATATTTTAGATCTAAAAGTATGCATATTGATGATACATGAGATGTATGCAAGATATGTATTAGTTAGATCTTTTTATATGTGATATATGATCTAACTAGTTTTGTAGTAAAAAATTATATTTCTGATTAAGAAGTCCCCATGGCTGTCCGATCATAAGAATAAAGTAGGATTTAAAGGTCCTCTCTTCCATTAGATGGGATGTTCTTATGGCATGTAGGGATGCTGCGTGTTCGTCCTTAACCAGAAATTAGAACTTATTTTTCTGCAAAATTCTAGATCCTGAAATCCTAGAATTTTTATTACATATTTTGTTCATAAACTCAAAACTTAATTAAGAACTAAGATTATGAAATTAATTAGATCTAAAAATTATAAATTTTTAGATCTAAGACATATTCATAAAATTGGTTTTGGGCTTGGGTAGCTCAATTAGGTCTAGCAGTTGATCAAATCGAATCAAGACTTAGTTAGATAGGATCAATGAAAGCTTAGATTTGACCAGCCTAATAGGATTAAGTCTGGGTCAAGATCGAATCACATTGAGATGTGACTCGATCAAGTCAAGAACTAATTTGGCTCCATGGTTCGAGCCTAGATTGTAGGCTAGTCCAATTAGTTCTGATTTGATAGTTTGATATCTAAGGTAAGTTTGGCAGATACGATCGACTAATTTTTAATTGGGAGCTACTCGATCTGAATGCATTTTTGTATCGACCCAGTTCTGATTTGAGGTGGCTAACAATTTGAGCCAACCCATGCCACTAGGTTAGTCATAATTATTATGACTAATTCAAGTCATTTACAGAGATCTAAATTAAATCTTTCTAAGAAAATATTAAGTCTAAGGTCTTCTACCATTGTAGATGTGCAAGCTCTTTTCGAAATTGATTGTTCTCAACTGGATATAGTGGTTCAGTTGCACCAAAATGATGCAATCATGTCTATTAGGCATTGGATGCTATGGGTTGGAGGATGGATTGGGCTCAATATTTTGGATACGATGAGGGATCCAATCAAAAATCCAACCTATGCAAATGATGGGTCTGACTTAACTAAGGAGTGGATCAATATTTCAGACACGATGAGATTCATGAATTTGAGATCAGGTTAGGATGCACCATAATTAGAGAATCATTAGACAAGAGTTGTCCACTCATCGGTTGACCTATCACCAATAACTATTAGGTGAGATGGTGAGTCAGTTGGTAGGACCGCACCATCCACTAAAAATCAATAATCTTGGAGATTTTCACATCTCTACCAAGAAAGTGTAGGGATCCGAGTAAATAGTGAAAGTCTAATTTATTTAAAAATAAAATTTTTAAATAAATTGGTTATGTTTAATTATAAAATTTAACTATAAACTTTGACTCTCTACGAAAAAATATCTGCATCCAATCCACTAGCCCATATCCTGGATACCCATAGACTGATCGGATCCAACTATAAGGATTAGCTCTGAAACTTCAAAATTATTTTGGATTTTGAGAAGTTGACTCATGTATTGAAATAGGATCCTCCCACCTTACCAGCTCGTCCATCCATTGATCAGAGAGCATCTCTGAAGAAGTGGACGGATGAAGATAATAAAGCTAGGCATTACATGTTGGACTCGATGTCTGATGAGCTCCAACGCCAACATGAAGACATTAAGACTAGCCGTCAAATGTTGGCTCACCTACAAGAGTTGTTTGGTGAATAGAATCACGCAGCCAAATATCAAGTCACTAAAAGATTGTTTAAGGCTCAAATGTATGATGGGCAGTTGGTCCAAGATCATTGTCTGATGATGATCAAGGACTTAGAAGAGCTTAAGAAGCTTGGTGTCAAGTTAGATCAGGATCTACAGACTAACATAATTCTGCAGTCCTTAACTGATGCGTATGGATAGTTCATCATGAACTACCATATGCATAAACTTCAGAATACCTTGGCTGAGCTCATGAATATGCTGGTTACTGCTGAGCTTTCTATGAAAGATTTTAAAGGCTTAGTACTTACTGTGGAGCAGACTTCTTCTAAGAGAAAGTCTTTTAGAAAGAAGAAGAAGTCCGTAAAGAAGTAGAAGGTGGATGGTGGAAAGAAAAAGTAGGAAGAGCCGAAGAAGAAGGTCGCTGACAAAGAAAAATATTTTCATTGCAACACTGACGGTCATTGAAAGCGGAACTGCCCTCTTTACCTGGCCAGTCTAAAGAACAAGAAGGAGGCAGGTTCTTCTGGAGGTATGCTCATTATAGAATCTAATCTTATAATTTCTTCTACATCTAGTTGGGTACTTGACTCTGGTTCTAGTGCTCACTTGTATACTTCTATGTAGGGTCTTGAGAATAGTAGGAGGCTGAGAGATGGTGAGATGATCCTATATATCGAAAATGGAGTAAGAGTTGCTGTAATGACCGTGGAATCCTATCCTCTGCAATTACCATCAAGATTGGACTTAGTACTTAGGGACTATTTTTATGTGCCTGTAGCAAGTAAAAATTTGATTTCTATTTCATGCTTAACACAGAAAGGCTATATAATTAGTTTTCTTAAGGACCATTATAATATTCTTTATGAAAAAAATAAAATTGCGAGTGATTTTCTTATAAATGATCTCTATCAGTTACATATTGATGTTTCTATTTTTAATATTAAGTAAAACATGAATGCCATGGGATTAAAGCGACCTAGGGATAGTCTAAATAATAGGCATCTTTAGCACCTTAGGTTATGTTATATAGTTGAAGATAGGGTTAATAAATTAAAAAAATTTGGGCTATTGAGTCCATTGACTTTTGAGTCATATCCAATTTATGAATCATGCCTTCATGGCAAAATGACCAAGCTCTCTTTTATAGGATATGAGGAAAGGGCCACAGACCTGCTTACACTAGTACATACTGATGTATGCAGCCCATTTGATGTATCAACTAGGGATAATTTCATCTACTTCATCATCTTTATCGATGATTTATCTCGGTATGGGTATGTGTATTTGATGCAACACAAGTCTAAAGCTTTTGAAAAGTTTAAGCAATTCAGACTCAAAGTAGAAAAATAAATAGAAAAACTAATTAAAGTTCTTCGATCAGATCGAGGAGGTGAATATCTTAGTCAAAAAGTTTGAGACTATCTTAAGGATAATGGCATAGTCTCTCAATGGACTCCACCTGAAATATCTCAACTTAATAGGATTTCAGAATAGAAAAATCAAACTCTATTAGATATGGTTCGATCCATGATGAGCTTCATAGACCTTTCTGAGGTTCTTTATGGACATAATCTATTAACCACAATATATCTACTGAATAGGGTTCCATATAAAATCATTCCTACCATACCGTTTGAGATATCACATGGTAAAAAACCAAGTTTTAGTCATCTCAGAATTTAGGATTATCCAACCCATGTCAAGAGATTACAGGCGGATAAATTAGAGTCTAGGTCCTTTAGAGCTCGATTTATTGGATATCCTAAAGAGTCATTAAAATATTTTTTCTATCTTCAAGAAGATCACAATGTGATTATGAGTCGACACATCATCTTTCTTGAAACATAGTTTATTCAAAATGGTGGCATCGGAAGATAGATTAGGCTCAAGAAGAAAATCTCCCAAGAGCCACAAGCCAAGGAACCTATGGAACCTAATCAAATTGAGCCAGTCAATCACTATCTTGTCCACCTTGTAGATCAAAAAAAAATTTTTGTCCCCTTAAAAGGTACTTAGGTACTATTTTAGAGGATGTAGAAAAAATATTCCTCATAGAAAAAGAGATTCATGGTGATAATCTCAAAACCTATGATGAGGCGATATCAGATATCGACTCTAAAAAATGGTTAGAGATAATGAAATCAGAGATTGACTCAATACGCTCGAACTAAGTTTGGACCTTAGTAGATCCACCTGAAGGTATAGTACCTATTAGGTGTAAATGGATCTTCAAGAGAAAGATAGGTGCTAATGGGAATGTAGAGACATTCAAAGCAAGGCTCGTAGCGAAAGGGTATAATCAGCGCAAAGGCATTGACTATCAGGATACTTTTTCGCTAGTAGCCATGCTCAAATCCATCCGCACATTGCTTGTTATTGCAGCCTATTTTGATTATGAAATTTGATAGATGGACGTAAAAATGGTGTTCTTAAATGGATATCTTGAGGAAGATATCTATATGGAACAGTCGCTGGATTTCACATCCAGTGATACTGATCACAAGGTCTGCAAGCTGTAAAGGTCCATATATGGACTTAAGCAAGCATCTCAAAGCTGGAATGCTCATTTTAATGATATGATCAAATCATTTAGATTCATCAAGAATGAGGAGGAGTCCTATATTTTCAAAAAAAGTCAGTGGAAGCACTGTTGTCTTTTTCGTACTGTACGTGGATGACATCCTCCTAATTAGGAATGATATCCCATGTTGACTATGGTCAAAATGTGGTTGTCCAAAGAATTCTCCATGAAAGACCTAGGAGAGGCATCCTTTATTCTAGAAATTAAGGTCTATAGAGATAGACCAAATAGGATGCTGGGTCTCTTATAGAAGATATACATAGAGGAGGTGCTAAAGAGGTTTAGTATGGAAAACTCCAAGAGGGGATTGGGGCCCTTCAGACATGGCATTCATCTCTCCTAGAAGATGTAGCCCAACACACTTGAGAAAATTGAACACATGAGTAAGATCCCTTATGCTTTAATAATAGGGAGCCTCATATATGCCATGCTTTGTACACGACCTGATATTGCCCATGCTGTAAGTGTCACGAGCAACTATCAATCGAATTCAAGTGAAGAGCACTAGACTTCTATGAAATGTATTCTTAAGTACTTGAGAAGGATTAAGGATATGTTTCTAGTCTTTGATAATGAAGAACTCCAGGTCTAGGGGTATACAAACTCGAATTTTATGTTCGATGTAGATGATCAAAAGTCGACATCAAAAAATCTATTTATTTGTAATGAAGATGCTGTCAACTGAAAAAGTTTCAAACAGACGGTGATAGCAGATTCCACCATGGAAGCAGAGTACATCACTACGTCGAAAGCTGCAAAGAAGGCATTCTGGTACAAGAAGTTCACCATAGAGTTTGGAGTGATGCCATTAGATATCATCCCTCTATACTGCAACAATAATAGCACCATAGCCCTAGCTAAGAAGCCAAGGTCTAACCAAAAATTCAAGCACATCGAGCAGCGATACCACCTCATCCGCGATTACCTCGAGAAGGGATATGTCGAGGTCAAGAGAGTTGATACTACAGATAATGCGGTTGACCCGCTGATAAAGCCATTGAGCCAGCAGAAGATCGAAGCCCATCTTGAGAAGATGAAACTTAAATTTGTAGCCAATTGACTTTAGGTCAAGTGAAAGTTTGTTAGATGTGTGCCCTAGAAGCCAGATTGACTGTCACTTGTAATACACTTCTAAGGATAATTTTATAATTTTAATTATAAATTAATAAATAAATTATTTTTCTATCATAGTGTGTATTTAAAAGTGTCTGTGATACATTCTTTGAGTTAATGATAATGATAATTCATATTTTCAAGAGTTGAAAATTTAAGACATGAATTTTCATAATTAACTCATAAAATGCTTCCGATCGTAGGATCATCATGAGGATGGTGATCAATCCGAAAGGTTAGTGTATGATCACTTTCTTAGGATAGACATGTCTTGAGTCTATGGTGTAGAGATATTAGAACTGAAGGGAAATCCTGATTTCCCGGTCCAGGTTCGTCCAGATCTGATTAGATCAAGAGATATATTTTAAAATTTTTTCTCTTGATCTCAATCAGATCTTGATATGTTTCAGATCTGATTCTTATTATTTTAACAAATAAAATAAAATAAGATAAATTAAATCAAATTTAATTTACCTGATTTGGGTAATCCTATTACCCTGTAGATGATCCTGATTGTAGCGGAAGGTTCTGGATCTTAGCCACGCAAGCGCCTGGCCTCTACCGGTATCCACTTGGGTTGGATCTGGAGAACCTCTTCTTCTCTATCACACCTCCAAAAATTAGATCTGGATCTGATTTGGAGGATCTTCAAAACTCTTTTGAAGATCTGCAGTCGTCCTTTTGCAGCAGCGCAGCCTTCTTGCTTTTGATCGCCTTTCCTTGATCTGAATCGCACCAAACTAAGTCCAAAACACTTTTGGACGTGGAGAGCAAGGGGAGAAGAGAGTATGGCGTGGAGAAGGAGGGGAGAGGCAGCCTTGGACGTGGGAAATCTCTTTCAATAAGACTTTTTTTTTTTTTATTAGGGTTGGGCGCAGGGTCTTATTTATAGACTAAGCGTGATCCAACTCTTCTTCCTCTCAACCAATCACAACCCTTTGTGTAATCAGATCTAAATCTGATTGGTTGAAAAAGAGACCCCTGGATTCCTCCTTAGAGGGCGCCTAAGACCAGTCAAACTGGATTCTTAGTAGAACTCTAATTGGAATCCTAAAGGGAGGTGGAGTCCTTGTCCAACAAGGACTCCTAGGCGCCTCCTACTTGGGCTCACGCCACCCTTGGCGTGCGCCCTTCTCCTTGCCAGGTTCTGGCAAGGGGACAAGCCCCCACCAGCTCTCCAATAGGTGCATGACATGTGGTCAAAAGTCAAAGGGTGAATGGTCAATGTTTGACCAGTCAAAGGTAGACTTTTGACCAAAGTCAAAGAACAAGAAATGGCAGGTGACCAAAAATGGCAGGTAATGTCTTACAAATAAGACAACCTATTCTGACTTGGACAACCTCTAGTCAGACCATATGAAGGCCTCTGATTGAGCACAAACTCCTTTGGCTCAGTCAGGACAACTTATTTATGATAGTAAAAGAAGAACGTTAGGTTCAATCGAGTGCTAGCACGATTTCCTTGAACCTAATTGAATCTCATTCAGATCAATTGAACTAGATCAGTTCAATTGATGATCACCAGACTCAAACCCTTGTTTGTGTGACCCAGTTAGGTTCAGTTCTGTATGGTAATGTGATATGTCATGATCTCTATCATAGACATCATCGAAACTCCTTTCGATGGATCAGAACTCTTCTGATTCGAACAGCTAGAATGATCGATCATCTAAATCATTCTAATTGCTCCCAAAATCCACCAGTGACACCTAGCAGTATATGGTGGCAACCCATCAGAGCTGAATGCGAACCTCTTGGTGCAGCTACCTGTGTGATTCAGTTCTTCTATCTTGAGCCCCGATCAGATTAGGGTTAAGGTGAACTCGTCAAACCCTAGTCTCTGTCATATGATGTAATCATTCGATTCGAGTCCAGTGTGAAAATCTAAATAGAAACTCTTTCTATTATTTCACTCTGCCATGGCCATGGGCTTCAGGACTTGATTCTCATGATCATCATAGGGCTACTCCTCTACCACCGAGGTAGATAGATCCCATCTTGATGCAATCCAGTTCCTACAATGAACATGTCACAGCCAACATACACCTCAGGGTTCCATATGGCTAGGAGACCGAGTAATGGTGTAGTCAAACTATAACACCCTCAAGGTGAACTGCCGATGCATCTCAGGTCAAAGAACCAGACACACTACTGCAGCATCGAGTCAGTCATTGACGAGAAGGTAGACTCCCTAATGACTACTCGAGGTGGTCACGCTCAGTGCCCTCGTTCTCTAACGAGTACCTGTACTCTCGCTCCGGTGTCTCCACACCGTAGACTTAAGACTCATCTACTAAAGAGAAGCGATCGTACACCAACCTTCCGGATCAATCACCATCCTCGTGATGATCCTATGGTCGGGAGCTGTTTATAAGTTAATAATGATTATTCATGTCTTAAATTTTCAACTCTTGAAAATATGAATTATCATTACCATTAACTCAAAGGATGTATCACAGACACTAAATACACATGTGTGATAGAAAATAACCCATTTCATTAATTATAGTCAAAATTACAATTTTGCCCCTAGAAGTGTATTACAAGTGTCAGCCAATTCTGGCTTCTAGGGCACATATATCTAACAATCTCCCACTTTTCCTAAAGCCAATTGGCTACAAGTCTAAGTCCCATCTTCTCAAGGTGGGCTTCGATCTTCTGCTGGCCCAATGGCTTTGTCAGTGGGTCTGCCACATTATCTGCGGAGTTGACTCTCTTGACCTCAACGTAACCTTTCTCAAGGTAATCGCGGATGAGATGATATCGCCGCTCAATGTGCTTGGACTTCTGGTGAGACCTCGGCTCCTTAGCAAGGGCTATGGCGCCATTGTTGTCGCAGTAAAGAGGAATGGCATCTGATGGCATTACTCCAATTTCTGCAGCAAACTTCTTGTACCAGAATGCTTCCTTTGCAGCCT